>NW_021024691.1:1494567-1523000 GCF_004153795.1 Camellia sinensis
TGTTATAGGTTTTTTTTTTTTTTTTTTGTCTTAGCATGTGTATTAGTTAGATTCTTATATGTTTTTGTCGTTTTATTTTATATTTGTCTTAGCATGTGTATTAGTTAGATTCTTGTATGTTTTTGTCCTTTTATTTTATGTACTTGCTTGTATATCTTGTCTAAGTTTTCATCTATTATTTTTTATGGTAAGGGTGATTTGGAGATAAAAAATAAATAAATAAATAAAATTGATATATGGACAAATTTGGGTAATAGTTGTGGCTTTCTGTTTGATTCTCTTGCAATTCTGAGATTTGTTGTAGTATGTTTTTGTTACTCTTCCCCCTCTTTGGGAATTGAGATCATCTCCAGCCACTCTCTCTAGCCTCTTTCCTTGCAACGGTTCAGATCACTCTAGAGAGAATCCAACAGTCCAGATCACTCTATTAAAAAAATAATTTTATTTTTTTATTTTTTTAATAAAGTGATCTGGACCGTTAGATCTTCTCTTGAATGAAACAGGACCGTTGCAAGGAGACAGGGTGGTAGAGAGTGGGGAGGATTTCAATTCCCTCTTTGGGAGGGGGGAGGGGGACAGTTTTAGATTTGTTGTATTACTTGGAGTATATATGTCCCTTGTAATATGTACATTCTTTGCATTTATTTTAGACTTGTCCACCAAAACACAAAAACAAAAAAAAAGTTGAGTGCAAATGTATAATTATTTTTAAAGGTAGAAGTCACTTTACTTTCTTTCTTGTGATTTTCATCTCAGAACATTTTATCTCTTATAGTTCAAATATAGATAGAGAACACTATAGTCTTGAATTAAGTGCAAAACTGACTTTGTTAGTACTAGTGACAAAATTACATAAATACCCTTATACAATATTCTTTTTCTTTATTCTCTAATACATATAATTTTCTCTAAGCACTCTAACTTATTACCATAAAATTATTTTAATCTAATTTTTAAATTTTAACCCAATTTTTTATTTAATAACATTTTAAATTAAACATACATATTATATATATTTATTTAATAAATTAAATCATAAATTCCCTAATTCATTACCATAGAATTACTTTAATCTAATTCTAAAATTTTACTAAAATTTCTTATTCAATAATGTTTTAAACTAAATTGTTGATAGAAAATGAGAGTTAAGCTTAAGGTTAGGATTTTGTTAGGACTATGATTTAATTTGGAGAAGAATATGAATATGAGGATATTTTTGACATTTGGTCTTATTTTTTACTTTGACTTGAAATTTTTGGACTGTCCACTCTCAATTCCCGAGAGTGTGGCACACTCTGTTATTTTTACTAAAAAAATTAACTATAGCACTTTAATATAAAATTAGTAGATAAAGTGAATTTTACCTTCTCTTTTTTTATATAACATGTATCCTAATAATACTTTTAAACTAGGCAAATTACACCCGTGATAAAATAATGTAACCAATGGTGGACCTACCTTGTTGGATGGGGATACCATGATACTCCAACTTATGAGCCAACCATACATTACTTTTTAAACTAGGCCACCATTGGCTACATTACTTTACCTTATCTTTTATATAACATGTACCCTAATAATACTTTTTAAATCAGGGCAAATTAATCGGTAGTTCTTATGTTTTACTCCTTATGTCATCTTGATTTTTATAGTTTTAATCGGCTTAATTTTGACATTTAATTTTATATTTTGTTTTAATTTGGTTTAATTAATAATATTATTAGTGTTTTTTTAAAAAAAAATTATCACTAAATTTGTTGAGATTAATTGAGTCGAATAGTTTATAATTTTTTCCTTAAAAATATGGCATGTGATGACACTTATATACGTATTTTTTATTAAAAAAAAATAATAAGAGTTGTAATCAATTGGAACAAATTGAAATAAAATCATAAATTCATAATCAAAATTAAGTCAATTAAAAATATAAAAATTAAAATAATATAATAAATAAAATATAGGGACTATCATCATAATTTTCCTTTTAAACTATTAGTAATAGACTTGTGTTATGTATGCGAGATATTAATTTTAGGAGGATTATTTGCACTCCACTTAAATATTCTTGCACTTCAAATGATATAAACTAACAAGAAGTCTCTCTATTTAAAACTCTCTCTACATATATTTGGGTGGGATTATATTTCTTTTTTTTTTTTTTTTTTTTTTTTTTAGTTTTCACCTACAAAAATTAGAGAGAATCAAAAGAAATTTTTAACTTTTTTATACAAGATTTTTAATAATTTCTTAGTTTTTTTAAATAAAATATTAACTTTCCAAACAACCCCTTAACCATTAATAAAATTGTGAAAATCTTAACTTAATTATTTGAAACAATAAAATTAGATTTAAAATATGTAGAATAGTATTTAAATTTGTGCAAACTACATAGAAATTGATTGAACATAGTGTCTCACTGATCTTGAGCAAATACGGAAGCCAAATTAGAGAATTGCCTAACTACTCTGTTTGGTTGAATTTTCATAATATAGTTTTGAAAAATTTTCAAAAATTCATTCGGTGACATAAAAATAAAAATAAAAATAAAAATAAAAAAAGTACTCAACATTTTCATATAATTTTCTTTCTTTTGGATTGAAAAAAGAAAAAAGAAAAAAAATCCTTTTAGATGTTTATCTTTATCAAATTGATTTCGGTTTTTTAAAAATAAATTTCAAAAACTCAACCCCAACTGTCTTGGAAGACTAAACCGTTGTATGATGTAGTCAAAAGGTTCTAGAGAGCTGCTTGCTTGGGTTGATGAGTTGTGTTGCAACAAATTGATTTTTATTTTAGTTTTTTAGGAGACACCATACAATGAATTTTTTTATCTCAAAGGGGATAAGAGTATAAGCCTTGAAACCTATATTGATTATGTGATAATTGGGGCTCTAAACCAATTAACTAACAAAAAATTTTATGATTAGAATATGTGAACAGTCTTTTTTAAGTAGTTGATAAACTATGAAGTACGGATACTTTAAAAAGGGTGACGTATCCGTATCGGATACTTATCGGATACCGATACTCTTCGGATACTCGCGGATACGTATCGGATACTTCTTAAAAGTATCAAATACTTCTTAATTAATTTTTTATTAATTTTGAAGTATCGGATACTTAATTTTGAAGTATCGGATACTCGAAGTTATATATTACTTATAATATTTTGTTTAGTTCTTTGATAAGAGGAATATAGTGAAAGTTAAAGTAATAAAATTTGTCAAATTGATGTATCCTTGTTGTCTCTCTCACTTCTCTCTCGCTTTTTCACTCTCTCACGTTTCTTTTCTCTACTCTCATTCTTTTTTTGGTGTTGGCATGTAAGGATGATGTTTAATTTGCATTTGCATTTGCTTTTGCTTTTAGTTTTGGATGTTCTTTTGCTTTTGCTTTTACTTTTAGTTTTGGATGTTTTATGAATGTTTGAGCACTTTTAGGTTAATAGGAATCCCTCTCCTTATTTATTAATTTACTTTAAGTTTTATTTTCATGCATATTACATTATTAAAATCCCATATCACCATATTCGTATCCGTGCTTCCTAGGCTATCATTGATGACTTAAAAAAGTATATTTGCTGAAATTTTTATTTAAGGATGGTTTTTTGGCTTTAGCTAAGGTCTTGTGATATTCAATGATGAAGGGGAACAAGTTGAAACTATTGACCTTAAAGACTCTTAGTTTTATAGGAATCTTTCTTCTTTATCAAGTTGTCTTTTGCTTTAGGTTTTATTTTTATGCATACTGCATTACTAAAAATTATTAAAATAATATTTTTTATGAACGTATTCCCACCGTACCTGTATCATAGTTTTTCAAATTTTATCGTATCGTCGTATCCGTATCGTATCGTATCCGTATCCCGTATCTGTATCCGTACTTCCTAGTTGATACACAATGATCGACTTAATGTGTATTGTAATTTTTAATATCAAAAAAATTGATTAAAATTTTTTTTTTGGGTGACGTTTTAAAAAGGTACTTGACTCGCACAATCAACGGAAGACCTAATCGGTGGCTGGGCCCCCAAGGTTTCAAAAAGTTTCTCCAATCACTGAAAGTACAATTCAATTTAAAGAAAAATAGTGCAAAACCTCTTTTTAACTTCTTCTTTAGTTATCAATCTCATGGAAATACTTGTGATCACATACGTTGCGTTCTATATATTTGGAATTGTAATGTAAGACATCTTTTTTTTCAAATTATATATTTTTCTTTGATATTTTTATCTTTATTTTCAAGTAAGTGTGAAAATTATAAATGTAAGGATAAAAAGCACTTAATCCCCCTTTGTTGCAAATGACCCCCTAATGTTTGAATATATGTAGAATCCAAACAAACGGCAAGTGGACTACATGCACCCTATTTACAGGTATTGCTCCATTTGATAGTTTTCCCTAAAAAAATGATTTGTCCAAAAGATCAAAATGCCCTTACCCTTCACTATATAAAACAATACTATTAAATGGGTGTTAACACATCCTCCAAAATCCAAATTGATTATTTTATTTAATAATTTTTATCTCTTATTTATTTTTTTAATTTAATCAAATATTGATTTGTTTAATTTGTCTTTCACTCTATTTTCTTCTACTATATTGTGCTAAATGACTGCCTTTTTTTAATTTTTTTTTTCTTTTCTCTTTTTAAGTTTTATTGTTTACTTTTATTTTATTTATTTTTTTTGTTTAAATCATAAAATTACCTTAACCTAATTTTTAATTTCCAACCCTTTTTTTATTTAATAATATTTTAAAATAAACATATATCTAAAAAATTAAATTACAAAAATTTACTGCTATGAAATTACCTTATTTAATAATATTTTAAATTAAACATACATAGATTTATATCTATAAAAAATTAAATAATAAATTAATCTAACTACCTTAATTTATTATCATAAAATGACCTTAATTCAATTTAAATTTTTAACTTAATTTCTTATTTAATAACATTTTAAATTATATATACAAATATAAATATTTAATTAAATCAAAAATTAATCTAAACACCTTTATTACCATAAAATCAAATCATAAAATTTAAAATTAAAACTTAAAAAAGAGAGGCAACCAGTAGTAGATATTGCAATGTTCTTAGCAAATTGCACAACAGAATATAACAAAATTAAAGAAATCAACAAAAACAACTAAAATTAAAATATTTTTAAAAAAAAGATAGGTGTTTGTATATATAACTTAAAATGTTATTAAATAAGAAACGAAGTAAAAAATTAAAAATTAATTAAGGTAATTTTATGATAATAAATTAGGAAATTTTACCCATAAATTCTGTATGACGATGCTTTGAAAAGTTGTATTTATTTGATTTGATGTCATTTGAGTTTAACTGAATGCTCTTTTGTTATTCATTTTTCTTTTTTTGGGGTGGGAATGGAATCATTTTTGGCCTGGGAATGGAAAAGTGAGGCGTGGAAGATTCTTTTTAGGAGGAATGGTAGCTGAAGTCTTGGTTGTCGAGTATGGAAATCTACATTTTTGTTAGTGTGTTTTGCTACTATTACATTGAAGTGTTAAATTAGAGTGCTACGTTTGGAAGAAGTAGAGTTTTGTGTATTACATTGATTGGAGTGTTACGTTTCGGAAAAATACACTAAGAAGTTTTTTTTTTTTTTTTTTTTTTTTGTTGAGCGTTACGTTTTGGAAAAGTATACCAAAGAGTTTTTTTTGTGTGTTTTTTTAAAATGTACTAAAAAATTTTTTTTTTTTTTTTTTTTTTTTGTAATTTTACGTTATTACGTTTGAGAAATATACACTAAGAAATTTTTTACTGTGTTATGTTTGAGAAAATTTCACTAAAGAATTTTTGTATATTACATTGATTTGAGTGTTACGCTTGGGAAAAATACACTAAGAGTTTTTTTTTTTTTGAAATGTTACATTGATACGTTTGAGAAAAGTACACTATGGAGTGTTTTTGTATGTTACATTAGAGTGTTATGTTTGGGAAAAACACACTAGGGACTTCTCTTGGAATGTTACATTGTTACGTTTGAGTGTAGCTCGGCTTTTTCGTGCACCCTTTCAGAAGATCGAAAAGAAAGCCTTGCAGTTCAGACTTCCGCAGTTTTGAATCTAATCTCACAAGTGCAATGTGAAACTGATAATCACGAAAGAGTCCAAATCAGACAAATCGTTTTGAAAAATTGATTTTAGGCTCAAAAATGCCAAAATTGGACTGCTTTGCCAGATATAGAGTCGCCATCTAAATATTTTATTCTTGGGAAAATTTAAGAAATCCATGGCTCGTGTCAAAGGTTACGTGTCTGTCATCATCAAAGTTTCCTTGGCTTGGGAACTTAGGTACGAGAGGGAAATGTCATGAATTGAGCACCCCCGCTCGCTCGATCAAAGATCGGCCTCTACTAATCATGATATGATATTTTATAAACATTATGTGCTCTTGTTGATTATTAAACTAGCATTACTACGTGATGCGTACAATCAAGTATAGACTAGTTTGCTCAATTTGGAACAATTCAACTCATGTTTGTTTGCGAAATGGTTTGAATTTTCCACTTCAAGTGGGCTTAAAGTTTGCGGAGTTGCCACCAAACATAGTAGGTTTAAAACACGATTTGCCACTCAACAAAGTAGGTTTAAAATGCACATTTGTTGAATCGTTCCAATTCAAAGAACAAGCCTTCATCCACAGGCATTCAAGCAGTTTAGCATTTAAGCACATAGTCTCATGGTAAGCATGCAAGACATGGTAAAATTCACATTCATGCATGTATGCTAGAGCATAAAAACTCATCGAGTACTGCAAGCTAAGAAGATACAAGTTAGTGAAATATGCATGTTTCTGAACTATGTTAAGTGTCTAATGCAACACATGCAATTTGCGATTAATAGGCTCGGCTACTAATATGACATATGTATTGATTTGATAGCATGCGGTTAAACACGTATTCAAATAAATATTGAAATAACAATGCAGTTTGAATGATGCGCCGAGCCTCGGTGCATGCAATACAAATGAATGGATGCAAGCATAAGGCATAAGGTATGCTAATTGAGACATGTCCCTAATCTAACCATCAAAAGCGGGTAAATAAAAGAGAGAAAGACGTGGGGTTAGAGGACATACACACACGCACACACACACACACACACACTTATTACAACATTACGCCCTCGCGAAGGAGGGTCCGAATGAATAAGTGCTAACTAACTAGCAACTAAGCTAAACTAATTAAACTAATCTAATTAAACTAATTAGACTAATTATTACAAACCAAATGAATAACTAGCTAAGCTAATTACTAATTATTACAACACTTTTAACTAACTAGTAAACTAATTAATTAATTTACAACACAAATGCACACAAACTAAGCAATTAAGACTTTTAACTACAATGCCACTACTCCGCCTTGGTGAGTAGAAGATGTACATGCTCGGTTTTGGCCCGAAAAGACTTTCGTTTTGCTCTCGAAAGTCTCTGTTTGCAGGGTTGAGCATTTCCAGAACATTCCTACTCCATCTTACCAAAATCAAAAGTGTACATTAGTGGCCTGCCGGCCATGGATGGATGTTGTCGGCCCTGGCCAAAAGGGTGGTTTGCCGGCCACGAGAGAGAGAGAGAGAAGATAAAGAGAATGCTGAAAAAATGGGTTTTGACACACACTTAACACTTGTATAAATGCACCATTGCTGTCACAACCAAATCATCGCTGGTGCGATTGACATGGTTACGGGGGCGACCAACACTACCACAAGCGCGATTCACAGTCATGGAATAATCTACTTTAGAATTCTAAGGCACATTCCTACACAGTAGCCTTATTTTCATATGCAATCATTTAAGTAAATATTTTCAATGTAAATAAGAAAGTACCCCCCATTCCGATTAAAAAAAAAATACTAGAAAATCAAAATATAAATGAATCAATAAGTATTTCCCCCAGGTTTAGTACAAAATAAATTTTGGACTGTAAATACTAAACTTGACGATTGAAGTAAGGTGACTAATACTTTGTAGAAAAATCTCATAAAATCAATTTAGACTATTTAATATATGAGGAATAAGTATCGGGAAAAAATTATTTTCAAATCATGAATTTTGAAAATTCCAATTTTCACACTTAGAAAATTTTCAAACTTGTCCAATTCTTGACAGAATTTTTTTTAAATACAATTCATCTCTATATGAAAAGAAAAGGGGTTGGGTTTCAACCTAAGTTGTTCCATTACCTACAATATAATATAAAAAATATATATTATGATATTAGGGTTTGGGTTTGTGTAAAATGAATGAATTATATAATAAAATATTTTTATGTCATGTGGCTATCAATGTGTCATTTTTTGTCTAATTTTAGATATAAGTTAATTTTTAGAGTAAATTGAGAAAAACTTGAAACATGAAATGTCAAGTGGGAAAAAATAAACTTTAAGAATCAAAGTGCAAAAATAACCAAACTTAAAGGTGGCAAAATGTAATTTACTAATTTTTATTCTCTTTTAAAACACTTTTTGTTAAAATTCTTTTCCAATGCGACTAAAACATATATGCAAATCTTACATGATCATGTAATGGAGCCATAAGATAATTGACTATGATACTTTTACCAAAATACCGTACACTTCTCCGTTTGACATTTTTGAATATGATAGTTGAGTGTGAACACTTCAAACCAGTTAAATTTATCACAAAAACGACAACCAAATATATTGCATTATAATTTCCCCCTTTGACATTTTTGTGAAAAAATACTACAACTCAATCAAATAATTACTTTATGTTCCTAAAAACACACTTAACAAATATATCTCGCGAAACGCAAAGCGATAGAAATATATTTATCCATAAATCACGTATTAAGGAATAGTGATCCATTTAGTTCTAAGGATTTTCTTACAAACCAATTAGTTCCATTGATTTTGGAAGGGTAGATTTAATATATTCTTTGGAAATTGGTTTACCATTATGCCCTTGTTTCCATTATGTTTCTTTTTTATTTTATTTTTTTGTTTATTTTTTTGGGCTGAAAAGGTAAGATATACAATCTATTATTTTGTTGAATTTAATTAGGGTAAACTATCAATAGGTCCTAATAATTAGACTTAATTCCCAACAAGTCTTATTGAAAATAAATCCTAATAAAGTCATCGCTAGAAATAATTTTTTTTTGTCACGATTTTTTGCATATGTCACTAAAAATTGACAATTAGTGATTTTTTTTTGTCACGATTTTTATAAATTGTTGTTGAAACTTACAATTAGTGACATTTTTCTGTGACGAATTTTCCAAACTATTGCTAAAAGTTTAAAATCAGTAACTTTTTTCTGACGATTTTTTTAAACTGTCGCTAAACCTTTTAATTACTAACAGTTTTTGTGACAATTTTCAAACTATTGTTGGAAATTTACAATTATTGACTTTTTTAATAGTGTTTGATAAAAAATGCCATTAATTATTTTAGGATCTATTCGAGAAGAAGTCCACCTATTAAGACCTTCATGTTAGTCCCCCTTTAATTAGGTGAATCTAGTGGCACAAAAATGCCTTACACACTACAAAAAATAAAAAATAAAAAAAAATAGTGTCACATTGTACATGTAACACTTGTATCCTTTAAACTATTGAAGAGTGTATTTAATTCCTTTATTTTCATTTTGGAAGTTTTTGGAGTTGTTGTATTTTGGTTGGGATTGTTTGTTTATACTTGTTTACGTTGAAAAGTTGTTTGGGAACTTAGAAATCATGTTCTGGGTCGACACCAATCTTGGTGGTATCGACACTTGTCTTTTGTTGTTGGCCTTAAGGGTCGACAGCAGTTTGAGAAGGGTCAACCCTTGTCTATCTGGGGTTTGCTTGCTAGAATTTAGTGTTGACACCAGTCTAGGAGGTGTCGGCACCTTGTCCTCTACACACACTAATGTATCAGCTTTTCTTCTTGAAGTGTCAACAGCTCTATCGGAAGGGTCGACACCTGTGTATAATTTTCAAATTTTTAGGTCAGATTGGACCCTACTTTTTGGAAGTTTTTGACTTGTTCTTTTATTTTGACTTTGGGGCTATTGTTCTATTATTATCCTACTACTATAAATAGGCTCCATAGACTTATTCATTTCACTTTTCCTCTCTTTTCTCTCTCTCTAGACCGTGAGTTCTTTTCTGTCTCTCTAAACTCAAACTTTTTCACTTAGATCTTTAGATCTACTCACCTAGAGTGATCTTTTTCACCTTGGTCCTTTGGGAAAGATTGTAGATCTCGTCAAGGGCTTCCTTTTGATCCAAGAATTTTGTAGTTTCTTCGCCGATGATTTTTGGGTTGCCATCTCTTTGCTTCAAGAGGTAGGGGTTTCTAGTTCTCCTTCAATATCCTCATTTATAGATGGGCTTGTGGTATTTTTTTTTATATAAATACAAAGGTTATATTTTTAAGCATATCATGAATAAATCATGAGATTGGGGGTTTAGGGTTTGAAGAGTTAGCGTTCAAAGAGTTTGGTTATGATTTTGGATCATGAATTTAGGTGTATGATTAATAGAAGAGTGGAATAAAAAGTGTTTTGTGAAAAACTTTAATTTCTCTTAAAAAGCCTAGTTTGGCTCATGAAGATGGTAGCTGGTTTTGCTTAAATTGAAAGTTGAATCATGAAGTTAAGGTGTTAAATTACACATATACAAGTTTAATTGAAATTTTAAAGAGTTTAAAATTTTATGTAAAAGTTGTGATTGAACTGTTAATGTTGATGCTGTAAATTATGTTATAATATGAAACCAAACTTAGGGGAAATGAAATTACTAATGGTATAGTTGATGTGAGCTTTGTGATGAAATGATGATGTGGAAGTTTAAGAGTTTGTATTGAATCATGCCGAACTGTATTGAATAGTGTTGAAATGGGTTGTGTTGAATTTTATTGTGTTATGTTGTATTGAGTTATATTAAATTGTCCTGTGTTGGGTTTGGTTGAGTTGTGTTGTATGGAGCTGAGTTGAGTTGAGTTGTGCTGAGTTGGTTTAGCTGAGTTGTGTTGTGTGGACTTGAGTTGTGTTGAGTTGAGTTGAGTTGTGTTGAGTTTGGTTGAGTTGTGTTGTGTGGAGTTGAGTTGTGTTGGGTTGAGTTGAGTTGAGTTGTGTTGGGTTGTGTTATGGTTGGTACTGGCGTGGGGAGTCGAAAATGTTTTTGGGTGCCCATAGCCTGCCGTATAATAGCTGGCAAATGTGGGGGTGGTTTTGAATTAAAGGCACCCAAATGGCCTATCTAGGCTTATCATTGGACGAATGTGGGAAAATATTTTTGGGTGTCCACACAGTCCTGCCATATAATAGCCGGGAAAAGTGAAAAAACGGATGGTTTTGAAAATGTTTTTGGATGTCCAGTTCCTGCCATATAATAGCCGGCAAATGTGGGGATGGTTTTAAAGTTGAAAATGTTTTTGGGGTCTATGTCCTGTCGTATGACAGTCGGTAAATGTGAAAAAACATTATTTTTGAAAAAATATAATTTTCGAAAAAAGGGTTTTTGGGAGTTCACGTCACGCTATATAATAGCCGGCAAAAGGTGGAGGGTGTTATGAATTGGGTGCCCACTATCCGGCCGTATCAAGTTGGCAAAATGTGAGATGTGTTATGAAATGCACTGAATCGATAATGATATGTGTGACTTGTGATGAACTTATGAAATTACAATTTAATGTGTAATTTGGTATGGAATGGGAATGCATATAGCAATTATTTGAAAAGAATGGATAAGGAAATTGTAACTGGATAAGGGGACGGTGATAACAAATTCACTGAGTTGTTTGTAACTATAAAAAGAGATTAAGAGTTTTGTTTTGTAATTAATGGAGAAATTGAATTAAAAGGGTTTATTATCCTTGTGATATGTAGAATTGTAATTGATAATGCAAATGTGGATGTGGCGTAGCTATGATATCTGGAATTATAATTGATAATGCAAATGTGGGTGTGATGTAGTTGTTAGACAAGTAGGAGTTGAGTGTAGAAGAACTGTTATTGAATATAAAGGAGTTTTAGATTTCTACGTTAAGGAGTTATAACAATAATGGATCTGCAAGGGGAATAGAGTGTATGAGGGCTGTTTTGAGTATTAAGGGAACTTGAACTTGAGGTTATGGTGTTCTAATGAATGTAATTAGTAAAAAGAGGACTATTGAAATGGAAATGAAACGAGGAATAATTTGGGATCGGGTTAATAAATTTAAAATGATGTTGTTCCTTAAGCACATTTGTTTTTAAAAAGGATTTATGGTTTTCTAATGATAAGGGAAAATGTTTATGGCTGCAGGTTTTCCTTAAATGTTTAAATAAATCTTGAGAAAAAGGTACTCTACGTATGATATTTTGAAATTATAGAACATCACCTTACTATATGGTATCACCTTGCATGCATGATCATTTCTATCTATAGGAGGGTTATTATTTTAGAACTATGAGATTCCTACTAGGCAATTGCGCTCACCCCTGGTTATTTCATTTGTCTTACAGGAAGAGAATTCAAATTGATTGGTTGGAGGGTTAAGAAGTTCATGTATCTCTTATGTATAATCTCATTGTACATTGATGTTTGTATTTATTTATTTATAGCTCCATAGTGGAAGTTGGGACGTATTATTATTATTCTTGTATTCATTGCGAGAGAGAACATGTGTTATTATGTTTCTATTACTCAAGGGTAATAGATATTTGAATAAAAGAAAAAAAAAAACAATTGACCTAAAATTAAAGGCTTTAGGTAATATTTTCGAGTAATCAAAATTTGGGGCATGACAACTTGGTATCAGAGCTAACCAGGTTTGAAAATCTAGAGTTGTGGGAAGTGGTTTTTACCACAATGGGTTGGCTTTGCTTGGTGAGGATGTTTGCATGTAGAAGTCGGAGGTGTATGACATTATGTGTTGCATTGTGTGAGCGTGGGTTGAGCTTCATGGATAGTGCTTGTAGTTGGCTAACTTGCTTTGAGATCTCATTAGAAACGCGCCTGATCAACGTGGTTTCCAGTGGGAGTTCCTTGGAAGATCCATAGTGGTTATCCTTGTAGACTTGACTTGATTATGTGGTTTGTTGTATAAAATTTGTTTATGTGTTGTGTGATTATACGTTAGGTTGGTTTCTAGTTTTGGCAGGAAGAGTAGTTGTCTTGGGAAAGTGCTAGAGTTCGGTCGATTGATGTCAGATGTTATTGAGATAATAAGGGCTGTAATGGAGTATAGTTGAGATGAAAAGAAATCTTAGGATGGTGTAAGGTTAGTTTGAGTTATGAAGAATATGGTGAAGGGTTTGGAAAGGGAGTGTGAGAATTGCGTTTCATAATGATAAGGGTGAAAAGGGGGGGTTGTGGTATCTAAGTATTGAGTGATATGATTAAGACTTGTGTAGAGTTCATGAGTATGAAGGAAACTTGATAGCTAAATGCTAGAAGTGGTTCTTAAGAAGGAATGTGGGTTGTACTCTTTGTAATGGGTATTGTTCGGGTACTGATTCTTTAGTGTGATTTGGAATTGGTGTTGCCATATCGGCACAAGAGTGATGGGATTGTTGGGAATAGTGCTAGTGCAACGTGTATTTGATGAATATGGTGAAATTCTAGAAGTATGTAGAATGGTGTCTCAGAGTATTTGATTTAGGGAAACCTGTGGATGTTTAAGTGACAAAATTTAAGTTTTATTGAATGGTTAACCAAATTGGTTGATATTGGAGTTTGAGTGACAAATAGTCACTTTGGAATGCTTAGGTATGAGAAGAGTAGCAAGTTTGAGAAGTGTCTTTGGAGGGTTTTGTGAGTGTGGAATATCCCATGTGTAATGGCGTGGCTTGAATGAGACTTGTCTCAAGTTGATGGAAATTCCTCGGGCTGAGGGTGAAACATCGTAAATTTCTTGGTCTAGTCCGCATGTGAATGTAAAGTGATAACAATAAGTATGAATTTGGAGATGTGAAGTGTTGGTTAGTATGTCAATGTTTGAATTGTGAGAGTAGAAAATTGGTGAATTGGATTAAGTCGCGTAGAGGAGATGAACCTTTGTAGCTGCCCCCTTTGATAGGACTTAAGGATTGATTTGGGTTAGTTTGGTTTGTTTTGGTTTGATTTGCGACTAGTTTTAAATGAATGCTATTTGAAGTGAATTGACACTTAGTCAATTTGGGAATTGCTATGGTTCGGATAAATAGTGGTACGGTCAAATAGTACTTTAAGTGGTACTAGCAGACATAGAGTTTGTTTGTGCATGTATGTTGTTGATGTGAATTTATGAAATTACCTTAATGGAATTAAAGTGTTTGAATGTAAAACATTATGAGCACACTTGTATTAATGTGTATTAATGATTATTTCTGCTGATGTTTGTAATGAGTAAGAACTCCCAATTTTTGGGAAGTTGTATATGTTTTATTATTCCTTGGATGTACTGAATTGTTTCTGTTCGTTATTATTACAAATGTGCATGGTAAAGGTGTTGTGATGTCACCGGATGGGTGACGGAAATTATTGGGTGATGGTTAAAATTCACCAGGTAAATGTTGAGAAAAATGTAGAAAATGAACATTTCGTTTCTTTGTGTTGTGACCTGGGATAGCACGGTCAAGCTAAATGCTAAGGATTTAATCAAAGTTGTGTTAATGAATAGCTTGTTAATTGAGTGGAAACTAAATATGGACAAGTCATGAGGATGTAATTGGTTTAATGTTCTCAATAACACTTTTGATGGTAAATGTAATTGTTGTGAAAATTTTAGATTTGCAAATGTACTTTGATGGTGAACGATGTGTGTTAGAACACCATTTGAGAAATAAAATTATATATGTATACATATACATGAACGATTTTTATTGTCTTATATTTGAATACCGAGTTGTATAAATAATTGGAAATGTTGCTAAGCTTGGTGCAATTTGAAATTGTGGTGATGGACCATACATTGTGGTGTGCTATTGGCTTCTGCTAGTGTCAGCCGAGTTTTTGGTTTAATGGTGGTTTTCCTTCTCATCCAAATTGGGTATTGGTTATCTGGTGGTAGTGGTGCGGGTTGTTTCTAGTTAAGGAGTGGTTGATTTTCTTTGGGAGTACTAGTAATTGATGTTGTTCCCTGTCTCTCGGACTCTAATGAGTATGTGATCATGATCTCTTCCCTGTAATTCTTCTTGTCCGGGTGTCCTTGAGGCATTGCGATATTGAATCAGAATCTGGGAATCTATCCCCAAGTGTGGATCTAGTTTTGGGTTAGAGGTTGTGTTTCCAATTGTGTTCATGCTACCTTTGCTTGGCCTTCTTTAATTTCCGGGACAAAATTTCCTAAGGTGGGGAGGTTTTAACACTTGTATCCTTTAAACTATTGGAGAGTGTATTATTTAATTCATTTATTTTAATTTTGGGAGTCGTTGGAGTTGTTGTATTTTGGTTTTGGAGTAGTACAATTTGATTTAATCTTGTTGGGGTTGTTCGTTTACGCTTGTTTACGTTGAAAAGTTGTTTAGGAACTTAGAAACCTTGTTCTGGGGTCGACACCAATCTTGGTGGTGTCAACACTTGTCTTTTGTTGTTGGCCTCAGGGGTCGACACCAGTTCGCGAAAGGTCGACCCTTGTCTATTGCTGAATCTGGGGTTTGCTTGCTGGAATTTAGTGTGAGCACCAGTCTGGGAGGTGTTGACACCTTGTCCTCTGCACACATTAGTGTCTCAACTTTTCTTCCTGAAGGGTCGACACCTCCGTCAGAAGAGTCAACACCTATGTATAATTTTCAGATTTTTGGGTCGATTTGGTCCTACTTTTTAGAGGTTTTGGCTCGTTCTTTCATTTGACTTTGGGGCTATTGTTCTATTATTACCTTGCTAATATAAATAGGCTCCAAACACTTATCATTTCATTTTTCCTCCTCTTTTCTCTCTCTGTACACCGTGAGTTCTCTTCTCTCTCTCTCCCTCTAAACTCAAACTTTTTCACTTAGATCTTTAGATCTACTCACCTAGAGTGATCATTTCACTTTGGTCTTTTGAGAAAGATTGTAGATCTCATCAAGAGTTTCCTTTTGATTCAAGAGTTTTGTGGTTTTGTCACCAGTGATTTTTGGGATGTTATCTCTTTGCTTAAAGAGGTGGGGTTTCTAGTTCTCCTTCAATACCTTCATTTATAGAGAGATTTGTGTATTTTTTTTATATAAATACAAAGGTAATATTTTTAAGCATAACATGAATAAATCAGGAGATTGGGGGTTTAGGATTTGAAGAGTTGGTGTTCACTTGTTGGGTTATGATTTTGAGTCATGAATTTGGGTGTATGGTTAATAGAAGAGTGGAATAAAAAATATTTTTGTGAAAATCTTTAATTTCTCTTAAAAACCCTAGTTTGGGTCTTGAAGATGGTTGATTGTTTTGCTTAAATTGAAAATAGAATCATGAACTTGAGGTGTTAAATTACACATGTACAAGTTTAATTGAAATTTTAAAGAGTTTGAAAATTTATGTAAAAGTTGTGATTGAACTTTTAATGTTGATACTTTACATTATGTTACAATACGAAACCAAACTTGGGGGAAATGAAATTACTAATGGTATGGATGGTGTGAGCTTTGTGATGAAACGATGATGTGGAAGTTTAGGAGTTTGTATTGAATTATGCCGAATTGTATTGAATGGTGTTGAAATGGGTTGTGTTGCATTTTATTGTGTTATGCTGTATTGAGTTATGTTAAATTATGTTGTGTTGAGTTTGGTTGAGTTGTGTTGTGTGGAGTTGAGTTGTGTTGCGTTGAGTTGAGTTGTGTTGAGTTTAGTTGATTTGTGTTGTGTGGAGTTAAGTTGTGTTGGGTTGAGTTGAGTTGTGTTGGGTTGTGTTGTGGTTGGTACCGGGGCGGGGAGTCGAAAATGTCTTTGGGTGCCCATGGCCCGCCATATAATAGCTGTCAAATGTGGGGGTGATTTGAATTAAAGGCTCCCAAATGCCCTGTCTAAGCTTATCGCTGGACGAATGTGGAAAAAATATTTTTGGGTGTCCACACAGGCCCGCCATATAGTAGCCGGCAAAAGTGGAAAAATGATTTTCAGGTACCTACACAGTCCCGCCATATAATAGCCAGCAAAAGTGAAAAAATGGATGGTTTTGAAAATGTTTTTGGGTGCCCACTTCCTACCGTATAATAGCCGGCAAATGTGGGGATGGTTTTAAAGTTGAAAATATTTTTGGGGGTCTACGTCCTGCCGTATGGCCGTCGGTAAATGTGGAAAAACATGATTTTTGGAAAAATATGATTTTCGAGAAAAGCATTTTTGGGAGTTCACTTCCCGCCGTATAATAGCCGGCAAAAGGTGGTTGGTGTTATCAATTGGGTGCCTACTATCCCGCCGTATCAAGTCGGCAAAATGTGGGATGTGTTGCGAAATTCATTGAATTGGTAATGCTATGTGTGACTTGTGATGAACTTATGAAATTATAATTGATCTGTAATTTGGTATGGAAGGGGAATGCATATAGCAATTATTTGAAAAGAATGGATAAGGAAATTGTAGCTGGATATGGTGACGGTGATAACAAATTCACTGAGTTGTTTGTAACTATAAGGAGAGATTAGTAGTTTTCTTTTGTAATTAATGGAGAAGTTGAATTAAAATGGTTTATTATCCTTGTGATATGTTGAATTGTAATTGATAATGCAAATGTGGATGTGACGTAGTTGTGATATGTTGAATTATAATTGATAATGCAAATGTGGATGTAATGTAGTTGTTAGACAAGTAGGAGTTGAGTGTAGGAGAATTGTTATTGAATATAAAGGAGATTTTGATTTCTACGTTAAGGAGTTATAGCAATAATGGATCTGCAAGGGGAATGGAGAGTATGAGGGTTGTTTTGAGTATTAAAGGAACTTGACCTTGAGGTTATGGTGTTATAATGAATGTAATTAGTAAAAAGAGAACTATTAAAATGGAAACGAAACGAGGAATACTTTGGAATCAGGTTAATAAATTTAAAATGATGTCGTTCCTTAAGCACATTTGTTTTCAAAAAGGATTTATGGCTTTCTGATGATAAGGGAAAATGTTTATGGCTGAAGGTTTTCCTTAAATGTTCAAATAAATCTTGAGAAAAAGGTACTTTATGCATGATATTTTGAAATTACAAAACATCACCTTACTATATGATATCACCCTGCATGCTCATTTCTATCTATAGGAGGGTTGCTGTTTTAGAACTGTGATTTACGTACTAGGCAATTGTACTCACCCCTTGTTTCATTTTCTTACAGGAAAAGAATTCAGATTAATTGGTTGGAGGGTTAAGAAGTTCATGTATCTCTTATGTATAATCTCATTGGACATTGATGTTTGTATTTATTTATTTGTAGCTCCACAGTGGAAGTTGGGATGTATTATTATTAATGTTATATTCATTGTGATAGAGAACATGTGTTATTATGTTTCTATTACTCAAGGATAATAGATATTTTTTTTAAAAAAATGGACCTAAATTAAAGGCTTTCAGTAATGTTTCAGAGTAATTAAAATTTGGGGCGTAACTGTACAAGTCCACATTGTTTCAAATTAAATATGTTATCCAAAAAAAAATGTAACATTATATATATACGTCTACATTGATTTCCATTGAGTATAAAATCTTCTGATATGAAATCTTTTTGGGGTGGGGTGTGGGTATTCAACTTTGGGGTGAATTCTGATATGAGAATCTTTTTGATTTGGACTGGCTTGAAATATGAAATTCTTCAAACATTTCAAAACAAAAACCCCTGAGTAAGCTTTGGACAAATGTGTAATTTCAATCTGTGGGGATTTCAATCATTTATTTTATGGAATTCAATTGAGTGAATCTAGTGGCACAAATAAAGAAATAACAATGTCACGCTATACAAGTCCACATTGTCTCACATTAAACATGCTATAAACAAAATGTAACATTGTGTATGTCTACATTGATTTTCATTGAACATAAAATCTTTTGATATGGAAAACTTTTTGGGGTGGGGTGTAGGTATTCAAATTTAGGGTGGATTTTGATATGAGAATCTTTTTGATTTGGAATGGCTTGAAATGCAAAATTCTTTAAACATTCCAAAAAGAGTATAAAAATCCCTTAGTAAGCTTTGGACAAATATGTAATTTGAAACCGTGGGTATTTCAGTCATTTATGGGTATTAACTAGCATCTACGTATGTAAACTGTAGGGCTATACTATCATTTCCACACTGGAACGACCCAAATTTTTATTACTCGAATCCATTACCATAACCCATTAATTAAATCATTTTCCAAGATATGAAGCAAGAATAAAAATAAGTGAAACAATCAAGGTTCTCTCTCGTATGGATATTCAATGATGAGATGGTCAATACAATTAATTACGAGTGCTCTCAGGCTACGTTTAACAATTTAAAAACAAAACAAATGACATGAAAATGGTTTAACCCTTTTTACAACAATTGGCATTCTACCTGAGGTAATAGGCCCTATGGCCAACAATCAAAGAGATTGCAAGTCTTGCACAAATCTATTTAACTTCACTCCTAAAAAAAATAATCAACAACATGGGATGAACACAAATATCTAGTAGGAATCCCAAATGATTCTAAACAATAACAATACATGGATAACTATGGTCATGAATGCTACAAGTCATAATTATATATATATAATGTGACTTTTTATATCCAAATATACATACATAAGTATATCTTTTTTTCAAAATAATCCTTCTTTATCATTTCAAGAAAACCTATTTTCTAATCTTGGTAACTCGCCATGTTCAATTCTAAAAGATTTTCAAGCCTAAATAACATCCCAAATACCATACACACACTTCAATCATTTCGGAATCACCACGACTCATCTTTTGTACTCCTAATGATTACAGTACAGCATTTATTTCCAGAACCAATTCACGGTTTGTTCCTTATATTTTCATGCTACTCATTTATATCAAATGATACTCATATTGTTAATTCAATATTCATTTCATAACACAACACCAACGTTATTATTGATACTTATTTTCATCGACAATTATCTCTACAGATATACATGTATCAGCAATAAAAATCTCATGATAATATAAAGGGTAAATTACACTTACACCCCTTGAGGTTTGGGTTTAATACATATCACCCCCTAACGTCTGGGAAATTACACTGACCCCCCTATCATTGTAATTATTTAGATGGAATGAAGACAATGAACTCATGCACTCCTTTTTTTTTTTTTTTTGTTGCTTTAGTTTCTCTTTTTTTCCCCCTTTCCTTTACTTTTTTTTTTAATGTAATTTCCTCTATTTTTCTACTAGGAGTTGTTACCTTTTACATAAGCAGGGAGCTTTGTGAAATTAAACTATTAATCGCAGGGGTGGAAATGTAATTTCCAAAACGTCAGGGGGTGGGTAGTAATTGGATCAAACCTCAAGAGGTGTCATTGTAATTTACCCTAATATTAAATAACTTGTGGTCTCTCCAAGCCCCACGTCTGCCTGCTTACCGGTTACTAGCTGGAATGAACACATTACCTCTATATAGCACATCCTACTTTACCGAGTGCTAATCGAGAGGAATGCATTACTTCTATATAGTACATTAGCCTATTTTGCCGGTTGCTAGCTGGAAGGATCGCGTTACCTCTATATAACTAAATTATGTTTCACAACACATACATCTCAATTTCCTTCCATTCATTCTCATCTGATTACATAATTATGTAGTCAACCAACAATATATAAAGTTTCATTTCAACCTATTTCACATCAATTCTACAACAAGCAATACCATCCTCCACCGATGGCCAAGGACAAAACCTCTATGAAATAAAGACCCAACTCTCACATTGAAACAAAATAATTCTCATAGCAATTTCATACTTGATTCCATTATTTCCAGTCACCACTAGTTTCAACATAAATCAAATTCAATACCATTACATATTTCTCTTCCTCTTCCAATCTTATGTTACCAATTTCACAAAAATTAATTATAAAATTATTATCCTTCCTTTGTCTATTTACATTCTACTATTTCAATAATTTAATTTCATTAATTCAATTTTCCAACAAGTTTGATAAAATTCCATTACATGACAACCCATTTCTTTTCTTTCCAATTCAATTTCACAACATTGAATTTACAATAAACGACAAGACTCAACAAGCATTAATTCCATCAATTTACCTCATTCTAGAAGTTATTACATACACAATTAAGATTAGGGCTTTTTTGCTTAAATCACCACAAATCATGTTCTAATTGCATAATAATCTTAACAATTATGCACTTACCAACTCTTCTTTATCATCAAGAATATTTAATTAAAATTAGGGATTTTACATTCAATCATCATAAACATGTATTATTATCTCCAAATTTCATAACCAATAATAAAAACATTAGATTAACTCTTAAAATCCAAAACCCTAACTCAAAACCCATATGCATTTAAAAAATCTCTCCACAATCATATTTTTAATGCAATAAAAAAATACCACCTATGTAACAATTGACTTTGGGTGACCGCTCAAGCATAGGTGTTGTCGCTCGAGTGGAGAATTGTTGCTCCTAGTATCTCACAGGTTTACAGATGAGACCACTCTAGCGAAAGAGTTATCGCTCATGTGTAAAATGTGAGCTCCCATTATTTTCTCTATAGCTCTGCAAAACTTTTGACACTTTGTTTTTGTCGCTCAAGCGGTGGATAGTTCACTCTAGAAGACTTTAAAACATGATCTGAACTCATTTTAGACCAACTTTTCATCCCTTTTCTCTCATTTTCCCTTTTTTTTTCCCAAAAAACCTAGTTAAGAAACTCTAGATTTCATCTAGATAGAGCAAGAATCCACCTTAGCTCCTTTATCAAAGTTGATATCCTCGTGAAAAGCTACATTTCGAACCGATTAAATCATGGTATTTCAAGAGCTCATCGGGTGGACCTTCATCTTTTCTTGTGGAACCTTGAGGTAGGAATATCTTTACCGTTGTATATCCACATTTTGGTCTAAATAGATACAAATCTAAAGGTGTATGGGTTGTTGAGATGAATGTATATATATGTTGTATATATACAAATGCTTCATGAAATTGATGATGGATTATGATATTAACTACAAAATGGTGTGTAAAAATACTTGAATTAAGGGAAAAGAATGAGTAGAAGAAAAAGCCCCAATTTTCATGTGAACCCTAGGGGCTTGTTCTTGAATTTGGATTGAATGGATTTGAATATGTAAAAATTGGGAAATTCTTGAAATGGTTGAGATGGTATGATGAAATTTAAATGTTATAGAACGTGTCTGAGTTGCCCACTTACCGGTCGTGTGAGGACGACAAAAGATGGGGCTACGTTTGCGGTGCCCACTGTCCAGTTTGCGTGAGGGCGGCAAAATGTGGAGATGTGTGAGGCTGCAACTGGCTGATTCGTATGAGGACGACAAAAGTGAAAAGGTTTGTGGTGTCCACATACCATCCATGTGAGGATGAAAAAGTGTGGTGGTTGATTATGCATGGCGGTTACAAATAAAGAGAGGAATATATAAAAGAACCTTATTCATTTATAATTGATTCATAAATGTTTTTTTTATCAAATGTTAAAGTTATTCTCTACTAGGTAAAATGCTCAATCATAAATCTTTCCAACATTTCAGGGAATGAAGAACCCCAAACCCGCTTATGAAGATGATTGATGAAAAAGATATTTGTCTTACTTGTTTTGTAACCTTTTGATCTTCTATGGACATGGAATTGTAATGATAAAATTTGAAATCCTTTTCTATTTATTTTTAAGTTTTATAATCTTGTTTAAAAATCCTAACGTAATATATTCGTTGTGTAATTTTCTCTAGCTCACTGAACAGGGATATGTATTTTGTAATTATTTTGTAAACAAAACTCTACGGTTCAATGAGAAAGAGAAGTAGTGTTGGTTGGAATCATGTGAGGGTAAAGATATCATATTTAGGAATGTATTGTCATTTATTTAATATCATGGGTGAATGCATTGTTAGTTTCTTTGGGGCGTTACAAATTGGAATTAGGGCCAACCAGGTCTAATACCTGGTGTTCATGGGGAGTAACCTTGTCACATGGGGTTGATATGTTAGTGTGAAGAGCTGATGATTTTATTTGATTATGTGTTTATATGAATAGGTGTGTATGGGGTCAATTCTCTAGGATATGACTTGTTTTCAGTACATTCGTTAAAGTTCTTATGGAAAGGCATCTGATCAATGCTTCTTCCATTAGGAAGTCCTTGGATGTCGTGAAATGAGTTAACACCCTGGGAGAAGGATCCATATGTGTTCTATTTGTTTGCATGTTTAATTGTTGAAAATGATATTAAGACTTGAGGAGAAAGTGATGAACTAGTATATGAATTGTGAGTTAATCTTGTCCACATCTACTCTTATATAGGATGTCGAGACGTGTTAGGGGTCGTGGCAAGCCTCGTCGAGGTGGTAGGAATATCTGGCTCAACCAGAGATCCCTTCTCAAGAAGAAGGAGTGGGTCAAAACAATGTGGCCGCTCCACTAGCCCAAGACGCTAAGGAATTGCTGGCTCGTGAGATGGCCGGAGCCCTTAGGGAATCGATGGATATTGTCATGACCCGAACCCGCCCCTATGGGTTAAGGCCAAAACCGACTAGTAATCATGAGATTACCAATGGCCTCAAACCAAATAAAACAAAACTCATCAGAGTAAAGGGGCTAAACGGAAGCAAATTTAAAACTTTGTCCATAGAGCTGTGCTTATATGCACACCATAACGTTCCAAACATTTATATGTTAATAACTCACATTAAAGTACATACTAACACAGAACACTGTACATACAGGATCATACAAGTTTAAGTCAGTTGAACCCAAGACTTATATACAAAAGTAGTCCAATGCTTTCGCCAACATAACAAAACTATGAACAAAGGACAAAGGCAAAGGCAATCTCGTGCGTGAGACGTTTGGGCTGACCCCTCAAAACTTTGACTGTTTCTCACAATTTCACCAAGGCTGGTTCTGGACGTCCCTTGGCTCACCTACATGTACATGAATGAGCATGAGCGAAAGCCCAGTGAATAATATCGAATAAGGAAGATACATAAGCAATCTTTGAAACAGTTACAGCAGACGATCTTTGGCCTAATCACTTGTATCAATCAGCCTTCGGCCCAATCATTTATGTCAATCGGCATTCGGCCCAATCATTCATGTCAATCAGCCTTCGGCCCAATCATTCATGTCAATCAGCGTTCGGCCCAATCATTTGTGTCAATCGGCGTTCGGCCCAATCATTTGTGTCAATTGGCCTTCGGCCCAATCATTCATGTCAATCGGCGTCCACCATTCAAATTAATGAACTTACAAAACTTACGTAGAAGTAAACAATTGGACAACAACATATTTCAAATATCTTGTTAAGATATTACTCACAGTGATCGGCTTATGGATTTGCCCTAGAGCTTGACCCTACACATCATATAGCACATATGGGTCACAAACGATTCAATCTATTCTTTAATTCACATATTCCTCTTTAGGCTTCATTCTTATCTCTTTAACTCAATTACAATGCTCAATGTATGCCTAAGAGTACTTAGAAGTGAAAGAGAACAGAAAACGAAACACAGAAGCCTTTTTTAAAATTTCATAAAGCAGGGTCCCCGCTTGAGCATGGACTTCCTGGCTCGATCGGACCAATGAGGTCTGCAAAAGTATTGGTTACATCAATATCACGCATGAGCGTGAACCCGGCCACTCGAGCTGAAGATCTGTCTATATAGCTCCCCGCTCGAGCGCGAACTTCCCCGCTCGAGCGGACATCATGTCTGCAAAATATGCTGGGAGCTCGTATTTCACGCTCGAGCGGCGGTTTCCCCGCTCGAGCGGACATCAAGAATTCTGGGTTTTCCAGAATTTGTTCTTGAGCTCAATTCGACCTCTAAAGGTTCCGAACTCATAATTTTGGCTCAAACTTCATATATACATGTACTAACATGGTGCAAACACCAAATTACAACATTATGAAGCTCAATTCTGTGAATTACTTACATGCATGCTCCTATTTTCACCAAACTTGTTTCTATTACAACAATTCCATGTGTTTCAAACTCACTTTCTCATGAATTGTACATGCATGTGGAATACAACTCTTATTCCCAACTTAGATGATGAAGAGATGGTCAAAAGTGTGAGCTTTAATTAAAATCTCACATGGATTATACATTTGTGCTCAAACATGCAAATTTCAAAGCAATTACACACATGCATGCATACATTGACCTTCAATTCAACATAATCAACTCAATTTCATTTCAATTCTTACTCTTGATCATTAGTCAACTTGAATACACCAAATTATACATTAACTCATGAATTCAAAATCAATTGCTTACCTAGAAGCCCAATCTTCTCAATCTATGGTTAATTCTTGAGCTTAACTTCAAGACTCCCAAGCTTCAAGACCAAAACATAGATTTTCTCCCCTCTCTCTCTCTCTAATTTCGGGTCTTTCTCCCTCTAGAGAGCTAAATCAGCCAAAAGATGAACAAAGAGAGGAATTGAGTGTGTATTGCCCTTTTTATATAAGTCCCACTGAATCAATTTATCAATATTAAATAATTGAGCACTAATTCCTTAATTAAATCAATTTAATATGATCCGAATCAATTTCCAATTAAATTTCACCGTACGCTCTAAAAATCACACTAATCACAAAGGCACAATCGATTTCAGTTTCTGTGGCCGATAGGGCCTTCAAATTAATTTCCAAGGCAGATAATCAAACAGCTATTCCTACGGTGAACAGATAGAAATTCAAAGCCACATATTTTCACATAATGGCACACAAAATCACATTAAACACATAATCATATTCATATTAAGGACCAATTAGCACAAAACGGAACAGGGTTATCACATATATTCTTAGAGCCGAACAAGCAACAAGAATAGTTGAAGGAGAGACTAGAGTTTCATTCCTGAAAAAGGAATTTTGCCGCTCGAATCCTGCCTAGTTTCTTGGCGAGGCTGAACTGTTAAAGGTGGACAAATGGCATGAGCAAATTACTAAATCTTTTGAGATCTTAGATATTCGAGATGGTGAACTTCAGGTGGGACTTCCTAGTTATCAATTGAAGGGGGATGCCGACCAATGGTGGAAATATGCCAAGGGCCGAGTTGAGCATACTTGGGAGGCATTTACTCATGCCTTTCAAGAGAAATACCTCCCTACCACTGCGAAAGCATGTTTGAGGAGAGAGTTTGAGGAACTTGAATAATCTGACTCCACAGTGGCGGAGTTTGAGGCTACTTTTACGAGCCTATCACGTTTTGCACCCGACCTAGTAGATACCGAAAAACGTAGGTGTCTAGAATTTGAGAAGAGACTAAGGCCAGGAATTTTGATGAAAGTGATGGGAAACATGATTCGGGATTATCATAGGTTGGTGGAGTCAGCAGCACATGTTGAGATTATGCATGAAGGCGAGGAAAAGAAGTGATGATTTAAGAGACAAGGGTTTATAGAATCTCGAGGGGGTTCTATTATAGCGATCCCGGTTGTCCCTTTTCTGTTCTATTGTATTCCGGACTCAGTTCCGTGGAGTTGGTAGTTGTATCTATCTTGTTGTCATCCTTTAATTCCATTTGTTCGGGTTTTAGGATGTATTGGGCAAAGTTGTTACAAGTTGGTTAGGCTTTGGTTTCAATTCTTTGTTGCCCAGTTTTTAAGAGGTCCGCTCGAGCGGGTCTTCTTGCACTCGAGCAGAGATTGCACGCTCCCAGTATTTTGGTGCTCTGCAGAACTTCTGCAGGCATGTTTTTCACGCTCGAGCGGGTTTCTTTGCGCAAGAGCTCTGGCGCTCGAGCGGGTAGTACTTTTTGGTGTAAGTTCTGGGAGGGGGAAATCTATGCTCGAGCGGACTGGTTTTCGCGCTCGAGCGGATGTACTTTATTCTTGTGTCTTGGCGCTCGAGCGGGCCTTCTTGCGCTCGAGCGTACCTAGTTTTTGTTCTTGACGCTCGAGCATTGTGTTCTCCGCTCGAGCGAGAATGTCGTATATCAGTTGGCAGCTGGGCATTTTAAAATCACTTTTTACATTCTCTCTCTCTCTTACTTTCTAAAAAGACATTTTGGGAGTTCCTCTCTCTAGAAACTCCCTTCTCTCTAGGGTTTGATCTAGTTAGAGTGTTTCCTTTTCTTTCGGCCTTTGTAAGAGTTGGGTTGATCGTCGAGGGCTACGTTTTGATCCGAGAATATTGAGTTTTGAGTTGGGTTGATCGTCGAGGGCTACGTTTTGATCCGAGAATATTGAGTTTTGGAGCATGTTGAGTTTCTTCATCTTCTTTCCTTGAGCTCCGAATTTGAGGTAGGGATTCCTACTCACTCTTATGGTCTTTGGCCTAGATTTTTGGTTGTTTTGATAAAGTGTTGAAGTTGGGCAAATTTTGGGACTTAGGGTTTCAAAATGTTAAAAGAGGATTTGTTATTTTGAGTCAAAAATGTGTATTGTGGGTTCAAAATAATGATATCGTTATTGGTTGTTGATATTTAGACCATTGGGTCAATATTTGGGAATCGGGCGGAAAGCCCTAATTTTGGGAAAAATCTGACTTTATGGAATTGAGTTGGAAATAATGAAATTGGTTCATTATATGGTTGAATAGTGGAGTTAGATTTATTAATCGCTCACTTTTGAAAACATTGATATTTTATCTGTTGGAGCTTTTATTATCTGTTTAGAAATAATTGCTTGGGCTACCGGTGGAGGGTAGTTTTGATTGTTGTAGACAATGCATGATGATTAGGCAAACTAAAACTAATCAAGTGGATATGTCATAGAGTATGACGGTTGATAGAATACATTAACATTATGTATTGATTGATTGTGTATATGACCTCTGTGTATATACATTGTCTGTGTGGGAGGAGATAGGGGCATGGTTTAGGGGAAGATAGGGGATGGACCTCTAAACCGGATGTTGTTTGGGAGGAGATAGGGGATGGACTCCACTGATATAGCTCATATACTTGTCAGATAATGTGTTGATATAGCTCATTGTTCTGAGCCGTTGATGTAAATTGTGGAATTGATAAGAAATGGAAATTGAAATGAAACATGAACATAGTAGTCATGAAATGGAAATGGGTTATGAATTGGTTTATGGAAAGTGAACATTTATCAATTGCTAATGTCTTAGTCATTGCTCATACTGCGTTTAGCATATCTCTACTGGGCATTGGCTCACCCTTTATGGGACATTATTTTCAGGTACAAGTAGTATGCCACCTCCAAGGACATAGCTTGGATGATGATGAGAGTTGAAGATTCTCTCTTTTTGTTTATTTTGTTTGTATTACATGTATATCAAGCCAAAGGCTTATTTTTTATAGAGTTAGTACTCTTCTTTTGTGTAACCAGGTGTTGACTTGGAAAGCTGTAAGCCCATAGGGCATTTGCT
>NW_021024691.1:1529595-1577218 GCF_004153795.1 Camellia sinensis
AAAAAGATGAAGAGAGAAATCACATTGGGTATTCTCACTCTTCCAAGGGGGCAAGCTTCTAGAACCAATGATTATAGGCTGCCCAATAAAGATATTAAAAGCCAACAATCATACCATTATTAGTGATTATAAGAGGGGAAAGAATAGAAGTTTATAACTTAGTAGTACTGTGAATTACAGAACCCCAATCAGAATGGTTTATTAAGAAATAAGAATGATTTAGTAAATGAAATGATTGAAATAGTAACCCGATTCATTTAAAATAACAAAGAATAGGCATATGAATACTCTAGACTACTTAGACATGAGAAATACAAGAAACGTCAAATTTTAATAATTCAAGAAAAATTTCAATGTGCTAATGTTATGTGTGCTTGTGTAGGTCCCACGCGCGTTATTGCGTCTGCCTAATTTGTCTGATCTGTCTAATGCTATCCGATCCTAACTTCATAACAACTAGTCCCGTGAGTAACTAAACTTAGTTAAAACTATGTTCAGAGCCCTTTATTTATTTTCCTGTAGATGAATCAGAATTATTTTTCGTCAATGAATTATTTCCTGTCAATGAACTGATTGCGCATTTTCTGACAATGTATTTGTGGCATCCTAGTCTCAAATGTAATAATCTGCTAGCTGTTACCCGTACTCGAGGTTCCATTAATGGAACTGTAAATATGTTGTACTGACTGTTTACCCGTACCAGAGCTCCATCATCATCTCTGTTACCCGGATTCGGGAGGTTCCGTTTTATGGAGCTGTTTATTATAAACCACCATATGTTTGTTTAGTCGCTATATGGATGTACCACGTAATAAAGCCATAACTCTGATTCTTGTATATGATTTGAACAAGAAATACTAACGTGCTATGAAATATCGACCTCTGACTTATGATCTGATTGTGATTTCTGAATATGTAATTATACATCATTCATTTAAACTCTTTATCTGTTATTCATTTCACTGGGCTCTAGTTCACGTATTATTTAATCGTATGCGTAGGTAAGTGAGCCAAGCGCTTTAGCAGGCTCTGCCTGGAATCTGTTTTTTTGTCAGCCAACTTATGGTCCCCATGGAAGTTCCGGATATGTCAACGGCTATGGCTGAGTGAGTTTAAAGTTTAAGTTTTCGTTTCTTGGTTTGGTTAAACAAGTCTTGTGGTATTTTGTAAATATGGCTAATCCTTTTCTGTCCATAATTTTATATATATAAATGACGTAAGACGATTATATACTGTCGTAATATAAAAAGTTAAAATTTTTCTATGCTCATATATAGCTCTGCACAGCTCAATGACGTTGTACTATTCTGTACTTCTGCTTCCACTAGCCCCTAATATTCATGTTAATTTATCTCAGCAGGCTTTCGGTAATTCCCAGGATTACTAGCCGGTTACGCGCTAAACCCACTAGGGGCGGGTTTAAAGTCGTGACATATGTGGAAGAAATTCGTATTAAAGATCTCAAATCAATCGTTAAATAGAAGTGTGTGTCTACCAAGTAGTATTACCGGCAGTTCACCTCAAGCTTGAAGGCTCACATTGAAGGTGGTGGCGGATGGTAGCCACTCAGGAATGAAGAGGTATCCCTATCTTCTGATGAGTGGGTCAAATGTCTCGAGTTATGAATTGTGACGGGCTCTCGATAGCATCCTCTAATAGCTACATAACATAATAACAGGATATGAATATAATGTACAAAAGATATAAGCATGTCTATGTTGTTATGAACTTGAAAGAAAACAAGAAAGAATATGTTTCACAATGCGATAAATGTTATAGGACCTTATGCTCAAACGAATCATAGGGGTTTAGTGTACTGCCCATTTCAGCCTCTGACCGGTGCGATAATCAATCGTCATCTTTCCTCAATTGTATTTTGTTTTTTCCTTCCTTCCAATTTCTTAAATTTAAACCGCAGCCTTACAAGTTGTTATATTTCTTCACTCCTAAGCATTCATCTTTTCTTACGATGTTTATTAATTGGTCTTCATTCTTTGTTCTCATTAGTTCGTTACCCATCTTAGTTACGTCTTGGTTTGGTCAATTGTTTTTTTATGTAATTCCATTTTGCCCCAACATAAAAAAGCAAATTGGAACATTTTTTTTGGTGGATCAAGCCCATAATTGAACATTAGATGTAAGACAAGTTAAATTTATATATTTCTATACAGTAAAGCATAAAGCAACAATCAAATCCCTCAACAAGTGGAATATGTCATATAGGCTTTCTTTAAATTATTGAAATATGCTAGAGTGAGATGGCAATATTTTTGTTTTCTAAACCTTTGCCATATCATAGACACAAATTAATTATATACAGCCATCCAGAACACATAATTATGACCAATCAACCGATAAATCCTACATAACAGTGGATAACCCCACAACTGAAAATTCAACTACATTAATAAGAACAATGTTCATATAGACAAGTGCAAAAATGAACTTACAAATCCTATCCTACATCAAAGATCCATATCGTATCCACATCAGCTTCGTTCACACTCTTCCATTTTGTTTGTCAGCTTTATTCTTTTGGCCATTATTTCATCCATTGATTACCTACACCTTTGTAAACAACTTCTGCTTCAACATCGTCTCTATAAATTGAACATTAGGGCCCGATTGTCAATTGGACGACAACATCGGTAATATTTTCTTGTTAGACAACATCGTTTTCTTCTTGGATTCTATCTCATGATTCTCCATCACCATACCTCTGGTAACATCAAAGACACCCCTAGTCTTACACTTCGTTGAAGCGACTTGCCCAAGGTTGTCCCCATATTGTATCATTTGGTTAAGTAGATCTCTGCTTAGCCTGGCTAGGCAAGATAAAGAGTCGTATTGATACCACTGACTTGTGACTTAATACTTATGCAATAATCAATGGGTTTCGCTATGTTCACGTCGACTGTTTTCCCGCGTTTATCCCATCCAGTTGATCTGGAACAATACACTTTGTTATTACACATGTAGTCACTTTCAAACATTGCACAAGTGACCAATAAAAATTCCATCGCATCACTCCCCAATGATCCTTCCGTAAGCACACCATCTTATTCTGATTCTTACCGGGGATTGTCTACTCTCTTGTATGAAACCATGACGCTATTGATCTATGCAACCCGAATACTCTTCTTACTAGCAAATCTTTGGGCCATTTGCTAAATGAACCACAATCATGGTTTGCCTCTGGTGACTTTCTTCTTTCAAATATATTTAATCTACAATCAATATTCTTAAACCGGGTACAAAAACAAAGTCAAGAAAAATTTAGGGTTAAAAAATAGAATTAAATAAATGATCAAAATCTTTATACAAATTTTAAATTCATGTCTAAAACTTGAAAATGCCTTAGGTCTTTTGAACCACTGTGGGAATCTCTTGTTGTTGTATACAGGTTTAGTGGTTCTTGGTCAGCGGAGTCCGTAATAGTTTGTGTATTTCCTACTCAAAAGAATGTGATTATTATGGCATTGCTAACTACAGTTACAAAGCTAAGAATACACTGTTTAAATGAAAACATACTCCTAGATACTTTTTCTATCTCGGGGCTATTGTTCAATAAGAACCAATGAACGATATTCCTTGTTGACATTATTCACATCCTTTGTATTAAGCCATGAAGACGGGCAGTTTCTGTGAATACAGTCAACACCCTTTGCGACGTTCGCACGATCTTTGATTCGTTCGCAGTGATATGCACATGTTTCCGATCCCATCAACATACCATTGAACATAAAAGTAATTGCACTCTTTGACAAATGTACAGCTCTGCGATGAAACCTTCTGGTCGACGTTCGATTTGTAAACAAAACTGTTTTAAACAACCGTAGAAACCTTGAAAAGAAGATATTAGTTAAGAAGCAAGGTTACACATGCAACATTACATAATTACGAACCTTTCAATTAGCAATTACCTTTAAATCGCAATCATATCCATTGATTAATGCATCCGGCCCTAAGAATGGCCTCACCGCGCAAAGTGATGGCCAATGAACCATCACATCAAAAGAAGGCCTGGAGAAAGAATCTTTTCAAAGGCTTGCATAATTATGTGTAGCTTATATGTCCTCTAGATTTCTCAAAGTTCATTACGGCGCAGTGTTCCCTTAGAGCACAAATCTTGGAAAAAGCTACCTAACCAGAATAGTTTTTACTAATCTCTTGGTTACGGTAACACGCTATCCAATTGGAAGAATCTGTTGTACTGAGTAAATGGCAGTCATGACTTTTCAAGCCTTGTTAATTTTACCATTTCTCGCATTCATTATTATATTTTGCCGTATAGCCAATCCCGAATACTTATTGATTTCAAGATGTCACAGAACCCTCTCTCTCTTCACGGGTCAATGAAAAGATTTGCCCGTAGGTTTGACATAAGTTCTATCATGAAATGACGTGTTAACCACAATCTCTTTCCTATACCCATATTTTCCAATCATCCGTGCTTTGTCGATGTCTTTGTTCTTTCTCAATCCTAACATAGTTCCAAGGTATTTTTTTTCACAAAATTCTTCTCAGAGCGTGATGAACATTCGAATGTGTGTTGTTGAAGCTTCCTTTTTCTTCCAGTATGGGTAACTCATACAAGTATGCTTACTTTTGTCCATATTTGGTGGCCTTGACGGACGTCCTTGTCTTGTTTCGTGATGTCTTCCATATTGATCAACCTGTCACTTCTGCCAATTGCTCTAATCATCTTTTCCACTGGTAACTCTAAGATCTTTTCGCTTCTGTGCTTTACCCATTGTAAGCCTTACTGCTTTCGCCTTTTCGAGGTGGTCTTGAGGCAAGTAAGCATCGCATGTGTTCAGTGTAATTAGTCTTCAACCTTCCAGGATTGAATATGGTTCATCAGCATAGTGTAGCAGAAATGACCTTTTGTTGTCCAAACCCAATATGTCACAAATCAGGCAATCAATGATATAGTCACATCAAAGCCTGCAGCGTATTGGAGACTCACTAGTTACGATATCATCAAGAATAATGCAACTCATGTTTTCCACAGACTCATTCAACTCATCCACCAGAGGTCGTCATGTAGACATCAATATGGATCCTAAGTTTGTGATTCTCCAAGAATATAATGACATCAATAAGAACAGGCGCTAGGTGACAAGTTATATAGGAATGAGTACTACAGGCGCAAGCTATATGAGTTGCTCATGTTCCCGAAATGGATTAAACCCATCAACACCCACCCTGAGCTCTCATATTTCGAGGCTCCAACGCAGACCTTGAGGATCGTTGTGCATGAATCCCTTCCACTCATCACTATTGGCGGGATGCCTCAATACTCCATCATGCTATAGCGTTGTCCTTGTGCCATCTCATTCCTTAGCAGTCTTCCTTGACCATGTATACACTTTTCAACCTTGGTGATCAATGGGAAGGTAACGTAACACCTTATGGGGTAATCCTTTTACCCCTGCCACGATTGATCATTGTTATCTGGAGGCCTTACATTTGGAATTTCAATCTTAACTTGTAATTTTTCCTTCCAAAAGAGTACACAATCATTTAGATAAAAGCATCAAAATTACGTCATATGACAAGCCAGATCACAAAGTAATTTTCTTAGCTTCAATAAAATGGCTTTGAACAAATTATCTTTTGGTAAAAAGTTTGTGTTAAAAAAACTCCAACATGTTCCGACCGATGCTATTGCTCCAATGGTTTGTTACCTTCCATATTTAAGAAGCCTCGATGACAAACTTCAAACAAGTGAATTTTGTGCAACCTAAGTACACCTCACGTTTGCAAGCCATTCAGTAGTTGTACTCCAACGTTTGTACTTCCTCACTCTGGGGTGCATCATTGGTTCTCCTCTTAATTCTGATCTTCATTAAGGCATCAATACCACTAATACGTTTTTCTTCATCAATTGCCATATCGTGGTGACCTCATTTGAATAGCACATGCGTTCCCTTGCTGGATGCCAAATTATGTACGTTTGCCAATAATCCCCATATTTAAAGTAAATGAATTTGCCATTTCGAAGATTTTGGGAATAATAGCTTCACACAGTTCAACATGGGCCGGAAATTTTACCTCTTGTCAACAATTGCTATCGGCAAATTTAATAATGATGTCACCCCTCAATAAATCTTCCTTTCCTTAGGCTGTCTTACTCAACGCACTCTATCCAACTTTTTTCCATCTTCTGATCACAACATGAAAGATCAACGTTTTTTTAATTTGTAGGCATAGAAACGCTATCATGTGTACTATTACTATCATTTAGGAGTGCCACATGTGTAATCATACACAGAAAATCATATGACATCGGTCTATCTCTAATGCTTTTTCCTTAGTTTCCAAGTATATACAGTTAATTGAGATGGAACATATTTAAAGTAGTAAAGTTGCAAAGTACAATGTAGACATTGTATTTTTAAATTGGTTTGAATTGGCCATCTAAGAATAAACTTTTTTTTTTGTGGTAATTATAGTCATGAAATAGATCTTAGCGAAAACCCCCACTACAAATCAGCTTCCAAACAACTAAACACTAAGCTAATAATAGCTACTCGAGAAAACATGAGGCTGAACAACTAAGGCGAAAACCCACTATACTCTGCTCCAACCAGATCAATGACATAAATCACAGCTTGTCACTTCCAATGCCAAAAAACAGAACAAATTCCCTGAACTAGACCATCACAACCGATTATGTACCATACCACTGAGCAGAAACTGCTGTAACGCCCTAAAAATAATACATCAAACCCACACTTTAAGACACAATTGATATAAAAAAACCAACCATTTTTTCTATTCTCAGGTAATTCTTACATGTATTACATGTAACACAAAAATCTAAATGGCCCTATGGGCTTACAGCTTTCCAAGTCAACATCTGCTTATACAAGAAAGAGTATACCTCTATATGCAGAATAACCCTTGGTTGATATACATGTAATACAAACAAAATAACAAAAAAAAGAGTCTTCAACTCCTCCTAATCATTCGCAAGCTAGTCTGGAGGTGCATATATCTGTACCTGAAAATAATCGTCCCATAACAGTGGTGTAAGCCAACCACCCAGACAGATAGCTATACATATATAGCCAATGACTAAGACATTAGCAATCTGATAAATGTTTCAATTTCTATAAACCAATTCGTAACTATTCCATTTCATGACCACTATGTTCATTGTTTCATTTCAATTTCATTACTTATCAATTTCCAATTAACCTCAAACGGCTCAGAACCTGGCCACACCACTTGTATGATACAGTGACTCTATTAAATATTTCCTAATTTTTACAATAGATAAAACATACTTAGTTGTAGTATCAAGCATCTTCAACAGATAAGCATAGACCAAGCTGCTATCCACATTTCAACAGAAGTTATGCATATTAGCTTTATCAAACACTCCAAAGATAAAAAGCATATGACCTGTATCAACCTCCAAAGATAAGGCATATATCTTATTAACACATTATCTGACAAGCATTAGAGCTGTTATCCAGAGAATTCCATCCCTATCCTCGCGTCCAAAATGCGGCGGATCGGTTCGGTTCGGTCGGTTTTGACGGATCGATATATCCGCTGCTCACCCCTACCAGAGGGCTCTCCTTGGTCCAAGGGTAGGGGTTTGAAATAGCGGCTGCTTCTAGTCAGGTGATTGATCTTCTCTGTATACCACGTATCATCAAGGGCATTGATTCCCCACCCCTCATCAGTATAAGCGGAGTTTAGATCATTATCTTTTCACCACTCTCCATCAGTCATTGTCAAGTAATTGTTCGGTTCTGCCCGAATCATGTCGACGCTGTGATAACCATTCCCCGACTAAAAAGGTGAGATGAACTAGATATCAGAAGAAAGCTCCTCTCTTTTTATCTGCTCCCAGACCAGTCCTGATCTCTGTAGTTCTTCCTCTCTTTCCTATTCAAATTGTTCCAATGCTTGCTCTCTTTCGACAATTGTCTCTTCCTTGGACTTGCCGTCTCCATCACCATTTCCCCCTTCTATCAGGCCCTTTTCTTTGGCATTCTTTTCTCCGTTCTTCCCTGTCTTGTCCTTCGTCTGTTCGTTTGTTTCAGACTCTTCCTCATTACTAGACCTCCTATGATCAGTTTCAAACTGGCTTGGATCCCACCATCCAATCTGTACATTCCCCAAATCTTATTCCTCAAAGAAGTAGAGGCTCTCTAAGTCTTCTTCTATTTCTGCTAGGTTGTCTAGACCTTGTTGTAGCCCATTCTCTCTGATAACATTGATACTGAATGAGTTAGGTAATACAATCGTCGGCTTTGGTTGATCGAAGGCCACGATGTATCGGCTGGAATCATACCCTTCCACGAGCGATGGTCATTTTTTCATAACCTAGACGCTAGTCATCTCTTCTTTCAATGATTCTCCCTTCTCCTCAATTACCGTCACCACAGGTTGTGGTTGGGATTCACGTGTTGCATTCATCATGCACAAGTCCATGCTTTTTGGAATAAACACCTCAGGCTTGAGTAAATGGACTAGGGTAATGTATGTGCTAGGGTTGTAGATGGATATCAATGTATGGATTAGGTTAACATTTTTTGGTGGAGGGACCTGGTTATGAACGGGGAGTAGATTGGTGGTCACATTTGGTTTTGGTGGTGAAGCTATGACTTTATTGTCAATCCTAGATCTCATGACAGAGACGAAAGCAACGGTCAGTGTGATGGTCGTGTTGTTGATGGAAAACACAGTATTAGGAAGGGTCATGTCTAGTCGGGAGTGGGTTAAGGAGAGGTCGAGGGTCAAGGGGCTTGATGTGCCCTTTTTCTATCAAGACCTTTAGAGCACAGGTTAGACTTATGTGAAGAGGGGTAAAGGTTCTGAGTTGAGATCGAGCCGAGTTGGTGGTTTGTGGGTTTACACCAGCAAAGGGATCAGTTGTCTTAGTTATGGTGGTGACATCATTGACTTCAGTGGGCCTAGGAATAGTGCTACTGCTAGCATTGGTACCCCTTGTAAACGGCCTTTTTGCAGGTTCGCTTGTCCTCTAAATGATCTCATTTTTTAATGCACTCTCAATCGGAACCCCTAACTCATGTAAAGCGGCGAAAGTGGACAGTGGAGCGACTATCATCCTTTGCAGTATGTCCTGTTCAAGGTTCTAAACTACCAACTGGACTTGCTCTCTCTCTGAAGGCCTGTTCGTCATTTGGGTGTCCTTTGCCCTCCATCTGGCAACAAAGTCAATAAAAGGTTCTTTGGGATTCTCAGAAGTTGCCTCTAGTTTGCTAATTGTCACCTCTATTTGAGTGTTGCAAGATTACCTAATATACCTCTCACACCTAACACCAAAAAGTGAAAGGGGGATCAAATGGTATGGTGGTAACCCTGATCGAAGGGTTATGTTCCCAACGTGGCATTGCCTACATCTGTCCAGCCTTTCGGCAAGCTTTTGGCAAGCCTCCAGCAAGCCGTCTAGGATATCAAATAGTAAACACAGTGACTTATGAGCACCATGCAAATGCAATGCAAAGAACATATAAATGTAGATAAAAGTTCATATTATGAAGTTCAAATCAAGTTCTCTAATATCCCCAGCAAAGTTGCTAGAACTGTAGCTAGTTTTTCGCACTCCTCAGAGGGTGTTAGTCTCCTCGGATGTGATTCCCTACAGTTCGGACTCCCGTGGTTCTGAATCTGGGTTTCACAAGTGCAATGTGAAACAGAAAAACACAAATAAGAGTCCAAGTCCGGCAAATCTTAGAAAATCCATTTATTATCAGAGATGCCAAAAATAGACTACGTTGTCAGATTTTAGAGTCGTCACCTAAATATTTTTGAAAAATTTAGGAAACCCGTAACTCGTGCCAAAGGTCACTTGTCAGTCATAACCAAAGTGTCTTGGCTTGGGAACTTTGGTATGAGAGGGGAAGGTCATGAATTGAGCACCCCACTCACCCGATCAAAGATCGGCTTCTACTAATCATGATGTGATTTTTTTATATACATTATATGCTCTTGTTCTGATTATTAATGCTAACTTACTATGTGAGGTACGCAAGTATAGACTATTTCACCCACTTTGAAATGCTTTGATTTTTTGTTTGTTTGAAAAGAGTTTTGAACATGCGCACTTGAAAAAGCAAGCTTAAATGTACATTAATTAAAATCATTCCAATTTAAGCGAATCAGCTTTCATCCATAAGCATTCAAACAGTTATTTCAAATAAGTACTTAACCTCATGGTAACATGCTTGATATGGCAACATAAACGCACATGCAATATGCTAAAGCAAAAATTGCTGACCTAGTACTCAACCGAGGCAAGCCAAAGAGAAGAAAATAATTAGAAAAAATGCATGCTGTAATATGCTAGTGATTAATGCAACACATACAAAATGCAACTACTAGGTTCAGTTTATTTAACGTGTCATATGGATCAACTCAAAGCATGCGGTAATGCACGTATTCAAGTAAGTAGGAAGTGATAAAAATGTTAGAATGATGAACCGAACCCAATGCATGCAAAAATGGATATTAAGCATGGCAATGATATGAAACAAAAAATATGATGCTATCACGGTAAGCATGTAAATAAAAGGGAGAAGGAAATGGGGGTTGGAAGACATACAAAATATTCACAAGCTTTGCAAATTTGCTCTCGCACAAGAGGGTCCGAATGAATGTCCTAATCAAACTAATTATTACAACACAAAATGAATGGACTACACCAATTAATTATCTATTACAAGTCCAAATAGTAAAGCAAGTAATTAATTACCACATTCTAATATTAAATCACTAATTTAAAGGACTTGAATGGGAAGCGAGGAGCCACCTACACACAATCAAGAACATCCTCCCGGAAACCTCTTTGTTTGCTGCCAGAATCTGCTCTGTTTGCAGTTAAAAAATTATTTTGTTTTGACCTCAAATTTTGCTTTGTTCTTCTGTAAAAAGGCCATTGCCTATACACAATGGGTGGCCGGCCGGCCTTGAGAAGTGGTCAGCCGTACAGAATGATGGCCGGCCAGCCACTGCTTCTGGGGGATACCCTGCTGCCATAAAGCTGAAACAGAGCAAAAACAGAGTGTTTTTAGGAGATGTTTATCCTCTTTGCCCTTCCCTATCATGAAGATAATCAAGGGAGGAGTAGATTCGTTTCCCAAATCATTAATTATCGCAAATTTGTTACGTGATGATCTTAGAAATGATAGGACAAGAGCTCAATAATTTAAGCAAAAGATAGGAGATACCTCCTCCTTATCATGTAATTACCTCAAGGGAAGGGGTAGGCATTGCTTCATGAATCATTAAACATCACGAAAAGTACGCAATGATTCAAGACGCAATAGGTTTAATATAACGTCCGATTGTACCTAGCCCAATTTTATTACCTATTTTACTCTAATTTTATTAGTCTCTTTTACATTACCTTTCGATTACTTATCTTTTCTTTATTTTTGTCCAAAGGTGATGATTACGTCCACTAAATTCAAAGCAATAAAGAATAGCAAGCACTACTTAACCCGAGAAATGAGCTTTTCAAGCCCTTTCTATGGGGGAAATTACGAAGGAAGAATTAAACTCATTTACAAGCGATAATGAATTTTAAGTCAAACTCAAAATGAGCAATAATGACTAGTTAAACTCAAAGAGAGCGATAATGACTAATCAAACCCAAAATGAGCGATGATGACTCCAAATTCAAACTTGATAATAAGCTATAATGACACTTTCCTTTGTGATTTCCAAGAGTCTAACTAGAAAGTTAGTCCCTTAGAAGTAATGCACCGGCGATAAAGAGAAGTATCAACGAGAGATGACGCTTAGCATAAGAGAGATGTAATGCCTTGGTAATGAACCTCCGAAGAGATTAAACCATTTAGCATGAGAGGTCTCTCTCTTATGCTTTGAGCAATAATCTGTTATTTGGTACAACTCTTTAATCAAAAGAAACAAAGAATAAAGGAAGGGAGGTTGCAGAGATAGAAGGATGATTACAAAGGTGTTAATATGTATGAAAGCTATAAAAAGTGAAAGAAAGGACTATCAACTCAAATGGATTGGAAGCTAGGGCCTATACACCAATCCATGAGGACTTACAACAACACAAGGATAATATTCAAAGCATAAATTAAATAAGCACGTAAAACATCCCCTAAATAGCACAAAACAGTGCTGAAAATCATTTTAAAAAAGGGTAGAAAACTTGAACAAAAATGGGAGGAAACAAGCCTAGTAAGCAAGCCAAAGAAGGGTGACTGGCCCCTTCACATTTGGAACTTTAAATCACATATTTTCAGCCTTTGAAAACAGTCGAAAACAGTGTATAAACAGAGTAAAAAGAGTGGAAAAGAGTAGTATAAACAAAGGAGAAGATGGCCAAAGCTTATACCTCTTGAAGAGAGGATGCTCTTGGTTAAGCAAACTTGATTCAAAGCACTCTCAGGTCTCTACAAGTAGGCTCAAAATCTCAGTAGGAAGCTTCAAGTTTTAGCTCCAAAGGTGTATCTATCTTGTATCTATAATTGAGAGGGTAGAGAAGATGGCTTGGATTTCACTAAGCTCTTGAATGAATTTTTTCAACCCCAAAACCTGAGGACATGCCTTCTATTTATAGAATTTCGCCTTCTCATATCGAAAATAGCTATATAGGGACAACTGGCAGCTATAAAATATCTACTGTCGCTAAACATGGCCTGCCGGCCATGAGGAGGTACGGCTGGCTAATCAAATTTGGCCTGCTTGCTATCTGTTGGCTTGTAGTCGTTTGGGTGGTCAGGCCAATTGAAAAGTGGTTTTGATCAAAAAAAGGGTGTAAGGTTTAGACTTGAAGGGGTTTTGAAGCTCAAAAGTGAATTCCTCTTGTTTGAAGATACGAACGATTGCTCAGTGTAATGTTTCATCATCGAGTACTTGGAACATAGCACCCAAGTCTTTAACGACAGTCAAAATGGGGTATCTACAACAATCTTCAATTCCGGTGGATAATGAGGTGGTTCACGTGGAGGATGTTGTTAACGGTGTTAGCAAATCTTGGCGAGTAGATGTGCTACAACATCTACTTTCTGATGTAGAGATGCATACCATCAAGTCTATTCCTCTTGTTCTCAATAATACACTTGATACTCTTGTTTAGCACTTCAACTTGAGAAGGGATTGTTCGGTAAAGTTGGGTTATAAAATGGCTCTGAGAAAGGGATGTCAACACTTAGCACAAAAACCATTATCCTTCTTTACCATCCCAGATCAGTTATGGAAGCGTATATGAACCCTCAAAAATTTTCCAAAGCTTAGACATTTTTGGTGGTGGGTTTGTTGGAATGTGCTTGCAACAAAGGAGAATCTTTTTAAGAGAAGGTGTGCTAAATCGAACATTTGCCCAATCTGCCTAAGGTACCTAGAAATAGTGGAACACTTGCTATTTGGGTGTGAATGGGTAAGACCTGTTTGGTTTGGGAGTAATCTCAACCTTAGATTATCTGTGGGGTCGATTCACTCAATTGTGGAATGGTCGTGTGCCTTAATGGAAGGGTTTCACAATTAAGATGAGAGGCACCTTTTCTTTTGTAACGTGGTCTGGACGAGTTGGTTTCTCTAGAAAGAGCAAAATAATTTTGTTTTTAGTCACAAACCGATTAAGCCCTTCTCGACTTTACATCGAGTTAGAGTGGCTCGGGAAGAATTTGAGTCAGTTATTGCATCTAGATGTGCTGTGACTTCTTTTCCTATGGATAGAAGCTCTCAAAGAGTGGTTAGGGAGGACCCTCCTCAGCCTGGTTCCTTTACAATTAATTGAGATGTGGCCATCAAGAAAGGATCACAATATGCCATGCTGGCAGTCCTAGTGAAAGATGCTAATGGTGTTGTGGTGGATGGCTTAACTAAGAGTTGGTGCACTTCATCTTCTCTATTAGAAGAAGCTCTGGCTTGTACGTGTGCTTGTCAGCTCGCTTTGGCCTCCAACTTATCTAGGGTGGAAGTGGTAAGTGATAGTCGATCTATTATTCACCTTTGTGTTTCAAAAAATGTGCCTCCATGAGAGTGTGGAGCTGTTCTTGAAGACATTAAAGAGATGGTGGCTCACAGAGGTTTGTCCTTCAGATGGTGTCCACGCATAGCAAACAAAGCAGCACATTGGGTGGCTCAAGCTTTGCTTTATGGTCGCCTCCCCTTGGATTGGGTTCCCAATCCTTTCTCTGATCTTGCTATGCTACTGTGAGTTTTTTAGTTTTGCATAGTTTTTTGGTTTTGGGGTTGTTTTCTATTTCTTGTATATAAAAAAATAAAAATAAAAAAATATTGAAATGCAATTGTTGGCAAATTGAGCAACCTCAAAAGCTAAGCAATGTTTGACACCAAAAATCTTAGTGTTCCTGTGAGTCCATATGCTCCAAGCGACAAATACAAAACAAACCCATAGCTTCAAAACTCATGGTTTCTCAAGCCTTTCAAAACTAGTCCATCACATCACCTTTATCATTCTTGTATTTCCACTCAATCAATTTAGGTTTATGAGCCCAAACAACTGAAGCAAACTCACAACCCCTGAGGCAGTGCACCCTTGTTTGGGCATGTTCTTGACACAAAATACAAAGGGGATCTTGGATAATAGTCCATCGACAAAGGCTAGATCAAACTAGAATAATCTCATTACAAGTGTGCCACACAAGATGATTGACTTTGTTGGGAATACATAGATACCACAGTCGTGTCTAAAAAATTTACTAATTCAAAGTGTTTAAAATAGAGACACTGCCCTTAGCAAATCAATCGCTAAATGATTAGTGCTTGAATTTGTTGGGACACAGAGACTACAATCATGTCCAAAAAATCAATTGTTTCAAGGTGTTTGAAACAAAGATGCTATCCCCTAACAAGTCAATCATTAAATGATAAGCAGACTTAACAGATGTTAGAAAAATTAAACAAGTTTTATTGTCAGAATAAAAATACCAAACTAATTATTAACTAAAACAACAAATAAAATATTAGTAAAGAAAATGTTTTAAAAAGTTTGTTTGATGGTCGAGGCACGCAGACTGTGCTCTCTTTGGGAACTATACATCCTCTTCTGCATTGAGTCGAATGTTGTTTTTCTCCCAAGATACAACGACTTTCGAAATCACTTGAATGCATCACAGTGAATTTCACGAACCATAAATCACCCAACACTCATTTGGAAAATAAATATAATGAACTCACAAAAGAACAGTGTAGAAGAAGATAAAAAGAAAGACTGAATATTGATTTCTTTGTGTGTATCAGTAAACAATAAAGTCTCATACACACATACACACATATATATGTGTATAATAGTATAACAAAAATCAAAAGTGTAGGAGATATTATTAGATAATATGGGATAGGAAAATTACACCATTAACACCTATAGATTAAGTAAAGTGTCATTTTAATTTCCGTAATTTTAATTTGAACAATTTAGTTCTTATATTTTCAATTTTATTGTAATGTGTTCTCTCCATCACTTACTATTAGATTTTCGGAAGAAAAAAATCGTGTAAAACTAGATGAACCAAAATGAAGTTCAAAATAAACTACAGGGACCACCAGCGTAACAAATTCATTACAACGATAGTCTCTATAGTTTGTCTTGAATTCCGCTTTGATATCATTAGTTTTGCACGTGTTTTTTTTTCCGTTCAAAATATTAACAACGCATGATGGAGGGATCATATTACAATAAAATTGAAAGTGTATGGGTTAAATTATTCAAATTGAAACTACATGGATTAAAATGACAGTTTACTCAAAAACTAGAAGGACCAGTGGTATAATTTATTGTGTGGAATAACGTTACAAAACATTATTCTTGAAAAGATGTAAATCAAGATATATTCTCTAATCACAAGTAGATGAGGAAATACATGAAAGATCAATAAAATAAAATAAAATTTTAAATTATAAAATAACACATACCTTGTTTGGTGTAATGCTAGATGAGCTTATCACCAAGTAATTTTGGACTTAGAGGAATTTAAGAAAAGATATCAGCTTCAAATGGGAGGAATAGTTGTTGGATAACCTCCTAATTCAGCTGTCCATAGGCATAATCAATGAGGGAGACCACTGTTGCATTCTCCATATTATTAATCGTTGGGCTAATGACTCTAAAAGATGGCGAGTTAGAAATCCACTTGTCACCCCAAATGTGAATGCCCTTCCCACATCCCGCCCTTCTTTGGAGACTTAACATTAGCAAATCTCGACCTTTCCAAATACTTCTCTATGTATAAGAGGAGGTAGACCCAATGATGCATCCAAGGAATCACAATTTGGGGATTATTTTGATTTAAGGACTATTCTAGCCAAAGAGTGAGGTTGTGTAACTAACCACCAACCCTGTTTGGCCAATAAAGCTAAATTAAACGCTTTCAAATCTCGAAATCTAAGACCACCCTCTGCCTACCACTTACAAACCCAAGCCCAGGCCAATAAAAGTTGCTCTTTCCATCCTTTGCTTCCATACTCTTATCTTTGATGTGATTGAAAACTTCTTTCTTTGATATCCAACAATAATAGGTACGTCTAAGGTGTGCCCTATGCAATTCAGATAGTTTAGTAATAAAATTATAAATTAAATTGTGAATTGTGGATTGGCAACTATCCAAATCATGGTTTGGGTGGTTTCAATTCACTAGTTGATTGAAGAATAATCTTAAATAAAAACATTTTCATAATATATAACATTAATTTTCATAATATTTTTCATATATATAATACAAACTAATTTTACATAATAATTTTCATATATATAATACTAATTTGGAACAAATTTCACATCTTAAATATTTCTCACATTGATTTGTACTTTGATATTTCATTAAAAGTTAAAAAAATATATGTATTTACTATAGCAGAGTAGAGTGGTTTTGAAAGCAGATTATAAATTTCAAATTGTTGATCAAACTAATCCATGGTTAGTGGACGGATCGGTGTAAATTGGATAGTTTTAGTAGATTAAGCGGTATTTTTCACAATTCTAAGCACACCAAGATATTTTCTATAGCCGCTAGATTCTATCAGTCAAAGAAGCGCTAAGATTTCCATCCTTGTATCTACTCCAATATTTTTTGTAAACGTCACTGCTGACTTAGATGCGTGGGACAAAGGGCTTGTAGTACTTGGTGTCGAAATTAATTTGTTGACTTGAATGTAAGAAATGGTTTGAAAAATGGTTTGGCAAAAACATATATTTCTTAAACTTTGGTCTAATTTTTAGGTGGGATCCGTGGGCCAAAGTTGGCGGGTCCATGTGGCAACGCGTTCTTTGCTGCGTAACGATTCATGTCGTATATTTGATTGTTCAAAACTATAATCGGGTAAATGAAAAATTGAAGTCAAAGTAAGCTCCATGAAAATGGTATTTTGGTGGGTTTTCCAAAATTGAAGGAAGGAAAGCTTGTCCCACATTGCTTGGCTAGGCTAACTTTGTATGGATTTATAAGTCTTGGGTTTACAGCTTGGAGAGGGCCAAAGGGGTACCCAAGTTTTGTGGGAGGGTGAGGTTATGGGCAAAGTGGGCTAGACCTATTGAACCCCAAACAAACACACGCATGTGCGCCACCGTCCGTTCAGGCGCGGGTGCATGGTGTGAGGTTAGGCTTGTTCGGCCCAATACTTTTATCTTTATGGGCTAAAACATTCAAATTTTATTTTTTCTAAAATTAAATTTTTACCATTTTGGAATTTGAATTTCGGTTTAAAATTCAAACTTAATTCTGAATTGACCCCAACATATTGAAACGTTGGCAATTTGGTCCAACACACCTATCTAGATTTTCTTCTAACCGAACAGGTTTGTTATTTGTTCAAATTTCAACCTGAACAGGTTTTTACTTGTTCAACACTGTCCCGAACAAGTTTTTACCTATTGAAACCTGTTCTGAAAAGCCACCAGTTCTCCTCTAAATAGTCAGTCCCTCATTTGGATTTTGCACTCAATTATTTTCATTCTTATTTCTGCTATTGCTCTCTGCATTTTGCTGCATTATTATTTTTTGTGAGAAAGAGTATAAACACAAAGTGTATTCGTTGTGCGAACAGTTGGTAGTGCTGCTATTGCTCGTTGTAGATCATTTTATCCTGGGAGATACATAATCTATGAGCACCCTAGAGAGGATGAATCTGTCTTAAGGAGACAACGTAAAGCACTGGACTTGATCATCCTCAGAAAATATTTTCAGTAAGTATTTTCCTATTCTTATTTTGTTTTCTTCCTTCTACTCTATTTCCAATTTTCTTTTGGTTTCTATAATTAAATAGATTTTGGAAAATCGTTCTTTTAAATTTATTATTTTTGTGTGTTCTTTTTGTTGTTGAGTACACAAATAGAAATTTAATTAATATAGTGAAGATTGTCTAACAATCTTAAGACTGACATGTTTTCTTTAATAAGTCCTCATTGTATTAATAAATTCGTTTTATAAACTTGTTTTATTTGAATCCAATAAAATAATTTTTTGGTTTTTGTAAGTAGAAAATTATTGTGTCATGTTTTATTTTTCTGGTTTTAGTAACTAGAAAAGTAAAATAATTTTGTGTTATAACTTATTTTCTGGTTTTAGTAATTAGAAAATTAATTTGTGTTTTGGTTTTGGCTTTTCTAATTTTTGTAATAAGATATTATGGCTTCTGCAATTGAAAGTAGTATTCAAATTCGATTGTAACAACAATTTCGGTCCTTACCCAAAACCATGTTCAAGTTCCAACAAGTCATGGATAAAAATCGAAAAAATTTAATGACACCAAGTTTAAAAGATGGCAGCAGAAAATTTTGTTCTATCTTACAACTCTTAATCTTTTCCAGTTTCTTCATGAAGAGTCTCCAGTATTAAAAGAGGGTGAAATTGATCAGCAAATTGTTGCTGCTGTGGATGCCTAGAAAGATTCTGATTTTCTATGTAGAAATTACATCCTCAATGGCTTAGACAACATGCTGTATAATGTTTACAGTCATTTGAAAACAACAAAAGAATTGTGGGATTCTTTGGAGAACAAATACAAGACAGAGGATGCTGGCACAAAGAAATTTGTTGTCGGTAAATTTTTAGGTTTTGTTATAGTAGACACCCAAACGGTAATTTTTCAAGTTCAAAGTTTTCAATTAATTTTGCATGATATTCATGCTGAAGGTGTGTCTCTTAGTGAGTCTTTCCAAGTCGCTACATTAGTAGAAAAATTACCATCTGCTTGGAAAGATTTCAAAAATTATTTAAAACATAAACGCAAAGAGATGACCATGGATGAACTTATTGTGAGACTGAGAATTGAGGAAGATAACTGTAAGGCTAAAAAGAGGAATGGTAAAAATCTCATTGAGTCTAACGCTAATATAGTGGAACAAGTGCCCAAACCACATAACAAGAAAAGGAAGTTTGCTCGAGATGGTCCTAAACAAGGCGGCAACAATAGCAATACAAAGTTCAAAGGAAAATGCTATAACTGTGGCAAGACCAGACGTCGTGCCTCTAATTGTCGACGCCCTAAGAAGGATCGCGGAAGTACAAACAAAAGGACCACTAATCAAGCCAATGTGACAGAAGTCGGTTACATTTCTGATAGGGTAAATGACATCAATCTATCTGCTATGGTGTCTGAGGCGAATTTGGTTTGAAATCCCAAAGAGTGGTGGGTTGACACTGGGGCAACTCAACACATTTGCGCGGATAAAAAGATGTTCACTACTTATAATGAGGCTGCAAATGGTGAACTACTATTTGTAGACACCCCATTTTTGACGGCCCTTACGACTTGGACGTCCTTGCAGGTACACCCGATGATGAGTGTGTTTGCTCGCCGAGTGCTCGAAGTACTCAGTGGAACGTTACAACTTTGAGCCTTTCAAACCCTGTATTCATTTTGTCTCATTTTTGAACTAGGCCTTGATCTTTCCACCCTACAACCTCTGGTGGCCTGCCGGCCATCCCTAGAGGCTGCCAGCCATCACTTTTGGTTTGTCGACCACTGATGTGGCTTGCCGGCCACCAGTGTTTTCTGCAGATATTTTATGCCAGCTGTGCCAGGTGGTTGCACAGATGCATGCATCTATCCACACGTGGAGGGCTGGATCTCCTTGTAGAAATTTCATGTTTTCTATATATAGAGACCCCCTCTTCCTTGTAGAAATGTTAGAAAATTTTGAACTCAAAATTTTTTCTCTCTTTGTACAAATTCTCTACACTTTTGCCTAGTTACATTACACTCTTGCCTATACTTCCTTAACCAAAGTTAACCACCTTTGAGCTGAGGTTCCTTGAGGCCTTCTTAGAGCTCTTGAAGTTGGTTTTGGCTTGAATTGTTTCCTAGAATCACTCTTCTCTTCAAGAGGTATAATATTTTCTTTATTAGCTTACTTTGCATACTTGTTTTTCTATCTTTTTCCCGCTATTTTTGGGTTGTTTTTGGGATATAAAAAACTCTATCTTTGTGGGCTGAAATTTGTGGTTAGAGGCCATTTTAAGGTAGGGGTGGTTCACCCTTCTTTGTACCTTGTTTGTAAAGCTTTTCCACTTGTGCTTCCCACTTTCAAACTATCTTTTTTCAAGCTTTTAAACACTAATTTTCAGAGCTTTTGTAGTGGTGAAAATCATGTTTTGAAGTTCAAATTTGGAGGGGTTAGACTCCATTCCTTGTGTCTTGTTTGTTAGCCTAGTTGGTGCCATGTGTTAGCTTATTTTTCTAGCTTGTTGTAGCTTAATTCTAGCATGTCATAGCTTAATTCTAGCATGTCTTAGCCTCTGATTTAGACTGTTTTAACTCTATTTTGGGTTGGTTAAGTCATCTGAGTCTTGTTTTGCATGCTTGTAGTGTAATAGTCCTCACAAGCTTGGTGTTTTAGGCCATTAGACACCACTTGTTTGAGTTGATAGTACTTATTTTGTGCTTTTCACACTTAATTTCGGCAAGTGGTTGGTAAAGTTAAAATGAGTAAATAACAACTTGGGACTAAAATTGAGTAAGATAATAACTTGGTGTGTTCAATCAGACGTTCATTGAACACAAGGAAAATTGGGACATTTCATACTCAAAGTGATGAAATGTGTCAACTTTTCTGGGTCGCCATTGCCCTTGATCATGCATGATAGGGTGTTGGTTTTGTGTGTCTTGTTTTGCATTTATTGAGCTTGTACATCTTGAATCACAAGCCATCATGCAATGAAATTGCTTGAGTTGGTGGTTTGTGGCTTAAGTTCACCACTCCTTGGATTTTCTCATGAAAAGGAGGCATGAGTTATGCAAACAATCTATGAGAATACCCTTTTTTTGCTCTGTTTGTCCTCTGTTGCAGCAAGATGGACCTGTGCATCAGTGGTCGGCATATGGTCGGCAGATGGTCGGTAGAGCACCATTGATGGCCGGTAGTCTTTACCAGTGGCCGGTTGGCCACTGATGCAAACCTCAGCATAGTGTTGGTAAAGTGGAACAAAATGGTTCTGGAAATGTTCAACTTTGCAAACAGAGGCTTTCAGGAGCAAAACAGAGGCCTTTTCGGGTGATATCTGAGCATGCGCATGCACATCTTCCATTTCTCGAGGCTGAGTAGTGATAGAGTAGTTAAATACTTTAATTACTTAGCTTACTTGCATTTGCGTAATTTAATTAGCTTACTAGTTAGTTAAATTCAAAGTGTTATAATAATTAGTTAATTAGTTTAGCTATTTGTTTCATTCGGCTTTGTAATAGTTAGCTTAATTAGCTTAGCTTTAATTAGTTGCTAGTTAGCTTAGCTTTATTCATTCAGACTCTTCTTCGTGAGAGCGTAATGTAATAATGTGTATGTCTTCCAATCCCACGTCTTTCTCTCTTTTACTTAACCGCTTTCGATGGTTAGTTTAGGAGCATCACGTTTCAATTAACATACCTTATGTTTGCATCCATTCATTTTGTATTGCATGTATCGTGGCTCGGCGCATCATTCAAACAGCATTGTCGTTTTAATACTTCGATGAATACATGTTTAAAACGCATGCTCTCAAATTGTTGCAAATAAAATGCTAAGTAGTCGAGCCTATCTTAGTTACATTATCGCATGTATTGCATTAGTCATTTGGCATAAGTTTAGGAATCATGCATTTTTTCTAACTTTGTTTTTCTTAGCTTGGAGTACTAAGTGAGTTTTTAGTGCTTTAGCATACTTGCATGAGTGTGAGTGATTGCCATGTCTAGCATGCTTGCCATGAGGCTAAATGCTTAATTGATAAACTGTTTGAATGCCTGTGGATGAAGGCTTGTTATTTGAATTGGAACGATTCAACGAATGTACGTTTAAGCCCACTTTATTAAGTGGCAAAATCAAACCCTTTTCGAAAAACAAACATGAAATTGAATTATTCCAATTCGGGTAAACTAGTCTATACTTGCTTGTGCGTATCACATAGTAAATGCTAACCTAATAAACCGGAATAAAAGCATATAATGTACATAAGGTTTATATAATGATTAGTAGAGGCCGATCTTTGATCGGGCGAGCGGGGGTGCTTAATTCATGACCTTCCCCTCTCGTACCTAAGTTCCTGAGCCGAGGCAACTTTGGTGATGACGGACACATGGCCTTTGGCATGAGTCATGGGTTTTCTAAATTTTCCCAAAATAAAATATTTAGGTGGTGACTCTATATCTGGCAAAACAGTCAAATTTTGGCATTTTTGATTCAAAATTAATTTTCTAAACGATTTGTCGGATTTGGACTTTTTGGTATTTATCAATTTCACATTGCACTTGTGAGATTAGATTTAGAACCGCGGGAGTTCAAACTGTAGGGCTTCTTTCGAGCTTCCGAAAAGGGGCGCGAAAAAGTCGAGCTACACTACTCATGGGAAATTCATCTACTTCTGGTGTGGCTGGACAATGGAAATTTATTTTGAAGATGACATCGGGGAAGGAACTTACCCTTAACAACGTGCTGCATGTACCGGACATCCGGAAGAATTTAGTTTCTTGTTCTTTGTTAAGTAAAAATGGTTTTAGACTTGTATTTGAATCTGATAAATTTGTATTAACAAAGAATGGTATGTATGTGGCCAAGGGATACATGAGTGATGGTCTCTTCAAGTTGAATGTATTGACTGTTGTACCAAAATCTATTATGAATAAAGATAACACATTTTTGCTTATATTATTGAGTCAAATTTATGGCATGGTAGATTATGACATGTGAATTTTGATGCTTTGCGTAGACTAATTGGTTTGGATTATATACCAAAATTTGAAATTGATCCTAATCACAAATGGGAGATACGTGTAGAAACAAAACTAACTAAGGCTCCATTTAAATCGGTTGAAAGAAAAACCAAACCTCTAGAATTAATTCATATTGATGTGTTTGATCTTAAATTTGTTCAAACTAGAGGAGGCAAAAAGTATTTCATAACATTTATCGATGATTGCACAAGATATTGTTATATATATATATATATATATATTTACTTAAAAGTAAAGATGAAGCCTTGGAAATGTTTAGACTCTACAAAATTGAAATTTAAAATAAACTTGGTAAACCCATTAAAATGGTTAGAAATGATATGAGTGGTGAATATGATGCATCTTTAAATGAATTTTGTGCACAACATGACATTATTTACCAAACTACAGCACCCTATTCCCCACAGCAAAATAGAATTGCTGAAAGGAAGAATAGAACCCTTAAAGAAATGTTGAATGCCATGTTATTAAGTTCAGGCTTATCATAGACCTTGTGGGGGGAAGCACTTTTGTTTGCAAATGATGTCCTCAACAGGATACTTCACAAGAAAGCTAACAACACTCTTTATAAATTAGGGAAAGGTCTACCACCTTCCTACAAATACTCAAAAGTGTGGGGGTGTTTGGCAAAGGTAGAAGTTTTTGTTCTGAAAAAGACTAAGATAAGACTAAAAACAGTAAATTGTGTGTTTATTGATTATGCGCATAATAGTAATGCATATTGATTTCTGACTTATAAATCAGAAATATCTGATATACATGTGAACACTATTATAAAATCAAGGAATATTGTGTTTTTTGAACATGTTTTTCCTTACAAGAAAGGACATGAATTAAGTTCATAGGAAAGAACTTATGATTGTACACAAAGTTATGAGACTAATGACAATCAAACACAAGAGACTAGTAATGGTCTCGACCAACATGATTTAACTGATGATGAACCAAGACAAAGTAAGAGAGCGCAAATATCAAAATTTTTTGGGTTCAAATTTTCTAACATACCTTAGAAAATGAACTTCAGAGTTTTAAGAAAACAATGTTAGGTCCTAAAGCATCTTTGTGGAAAGAGGCTGTTAATAGTGAAATTGAATCCATTATGCAAAATCATAGTTAACAATTGGTGGATCTTCCACCAGGTTCTAAACCTCTTGGATATAAATGGATATTCAAGAGAAAAATGAAAGCAGATGGTTCAATTGACAAGTATAAAGCAAGACTTGTAAAAGGTCACAAACAAAAAGAAGGTCTGGATTATTTTGACACATATTGTCCTGTGACAAGAATAACATCCGTGCACATGCTTATTGCTATGGCAGCATTGTATAATTTAGAAATACATCAAATGGATATTAAGACAGCTTTCTTAAACGATGGTCTAAATGAAGAGATCTATATGGAGCAACCCAAAGGGCTTGTAGTGCCAGGGCAAAAAAAAGAAAGTTTGTTGGCTTGTAAAATCTCTCTATGGGTTAAAACAAGCTCCTAAGCAATGACATGAGAAATTTGATCATGCTATGCTAACTAATGGTTTCAAGATAAACGAATGTGACAAATGCGTCTATGTTAAAAACACTGACAAATGTTATGTCATCGTTTGTCTTTATGTGTTGTTGGAACAATTTGTTTTGAATTCTTTAGTTGGTGGTCTTCGAGTCTTCAAAATTTGGCGATGATTGTGTCTATGTAGAACAAAAATTTAATGCTTCAAGTCACGTTACTTAGTCTCTTTCCTAAAGACAATATTTGCATCCACCAAAAGGTGTGCGCGGGGGGTTACAACAAATTTGCCTCTAGGATACAATGAAGCCTGATCTAAAGATCAAATCTACTGGTGTCTGCATTGACGACAGTAGATCAAAATACTCTTGATATAATCAAAAAAATCAAGACACTAATAATCAAATCTGCAGAACTTGATTACCAGTAAGAAAGTCATAAATTTGCTTAAGAAACTCTTAATCGAAAACTCAAAATCAAGAGGAAGAGAGAGAGAATTGCAGGAATGAATTCTGAATTTTCGAATGGAATGAAATGGCTGATTTCGCAGCCTATTTATAGGCCTTGATGCACCTGATCGAATGGTTATGTCCCTTGATCGCATCTGATCAGATCTGATTGTTGGATCGACGATCTACGGTGCAGACCATTCTCACACTAAATAGACGTCTTGACTAATCACACCTGATCATGATCGGGTGCCATCTCGTCCATACGATCGCGTGCATCTCCAATCAACGGCTATGATCAACCCACTCTAGATCGGACACACAATGTCACGCCCCACTTTTTATTACTCGGAGTCATTACCAAATTCTTTAACTTAATTCAATTTCAGAGATAACATGCGGAAATAAACTCATACCTTCAATCCGTAGAAGTGATTAACAATACTCTCATTCGTATGCAAAATAAATATTACATGAACTAACTTAATAAATTGCCCTTGGGCTTACATCATTAAAAGTACAAGAAGAAGGGTGTAACCCTTTACAACAATGGCATTCCGCCAACATAACTGAGGCCCCGTGGCCAACAAATAAGAAGATCCAAAACCTTGTAGAAACCCTGCTAAACACCTGAAAAAGATTCAAACAACGTGGGATGAACATATAGTCCAGTAATGGGAACTCAACTGCTCCTTAACAATAACAACATACAGATAGCTATGATCATGAAACACCATTCCTTCATGACTAGAATAATAATGTAACAGTTTATACAAACATACATATGAAATATATATATGAACTTTCTTGAAAACAATCATTTAATTCCCGCTATAAGCGATTTATCCCTTCCTTTTCCTTTCTTACCCCGTTCCCAATCTTTTATAACATTAACAACTATTTTAGAAAAAAGATTCACTAAGCCCATTCTCTTCCATTTCCACACATACAACAGATGTGGCCTTTTCAAACATATTTGGCATTTTCAATGCAATTCCATTATATCATAAATTAATCATACACACCACTATAAAAAAAAGATAACAACTTCAACTACATACCATAAATACAGTCAATGAGTCAACTGTCCTCAACACTGTAACAATATCATCCACAGTCAGATACACTGAACAAAACAAAACAACATGGCACTACTAGCTATATGCGTAGTAGCCAAAGAACACTTCTCACACATCGTTACCAGTTTAACCTCATAGGCTCTAGCTGGAAGGGTAATGGTTAGCCTTAGTTATCAGCGCGTCAGTTCTCCAGGCCGCTAGCTGGAAGGGTATGATATCTGATTATAAGCGCTGAACACTAAGTGTGTAGAGTCTCATCCTCCTATCTTCTACACAACTGGAGTACAACCCCTCTCTTCTCCCAACTCGGTATAACAGAATATAATGTAATTCGCATTCATTACCATATTGATGTTCAATACAACAATGGTGTAATACATACACAACAATCAACACAACCTTTATCAAATCCCCACCGATGCAAATAATCTCCAGATGCAATGCTATTATACATCTATTAAAAGACCAACTAACATTGAGAAGTACAAAAACTCAGCAACAACATGAAACATGGTAGTTAAAAGCTATACCCCACACAAGTGGTTGTTAACACTTCAAGATACAACATTCCAAATTCTCTTAATACTTGTTTCAAAATAGCCTTCCATTTCAACAACATGGAATTCACCTTCCTTTGTTTTCACAAAATCATTCACAATTGGACAAAAGCCATACTTCATTTAAATTTCACATTACATTCTTTTGAAAGCCATTCAAACAATTTGCAACATTAAGTCATAAACAATAAATTAGGGTTCTTTTCCTTCCTCTTTCTCAAAATATTGACCAAAAAGGCCCAATTAACATCCAAACAACAATATACCACAATTAAGAACTCAAAATAACCTAAGTATTTGCCCAAAGATCTAAACCCCCTCATTAATCTATAAATTCAAATAAGAAAATTTAGGGTTCCCTCTCCTTTCAACAACCACATGCTAATTAACACCCCAATTAGCCCAAATCATAACTAATGATAATAAACCCAAATTCAATAACCAACCCAAGGTTCAGTCCCATGATTTTCACAAATCCAACATGATACCATTTTTATGCAATACAAAAACTACCACATGTCTATCTATAGATGAAGTATTGAAAAGAAACAAGGAGAATCCCTACCTCAAAAGAGAACTCAAAAAGAGATGATGACCCGAAATCCAAGTGCTCCAAATCCACTATTTTTCAGATTAGAATGAAGCCCAAGCCGCCCTCTATCTTTCTTACAAAGAACTTAAGATGGATTCACACTAGAAGTAGATGAAAACCTAGAAAGAAGATGAGTTTAGAGAGAGAGAAGTCGGACCTAGGGTTTGGAAACTAGAAGAGGATGAAAAGACTGATCAAAACCCGCTGCTACCTATTTAAACTGGACAGGCTCGCTCGAGCGAAGACTTGGTCGCTCGAGCGACCAGACACAGGAAAGCCTCGCTCGATCGAAGAAACGCTCGCTCGAGCTAAGAAACACTGCTCTCAGGTCTATACTAGACGCAAACGCTCGCTCGAGCGAAGAAACCCTGGCTCGAGCCACCAGACACAAAACTCAACCCTCGCTCGAGCGACCAAACTCTCGCTCGAGCGACCAATCCAAATTCTGGACAGTAACACCTGGTTTCCAAACCCAACCAATCTAAAACAAACCTGCCCAACACATCCGATAACTCAAAAAGAGAAAATAAAGGATGACAACCACAATTATACATTGAGAGAATCCAGGGAACCTAAGTCCGGATACAACAACCAAAAGGAGAAAGACCGGGATCGCTATACACAACCTTTTGATTGGTTAGTTGACTCACCCCCAACGGACAACACGTCACTGCCATGTGGAGCTGACTTTATTCCACGTCACCCATGCCACATCATCGCTCCAACCTGTCCGATGTAAATAGGAAAACGCCCTCATGGCGCCCGTGCTAAGTGCAAAGTTCGCCATCAAATGCCACACAGCCTATTGCCCATGCCACGCATGCGAGCACGCGTGAGTATGCATGTGCGAATGGTGCGAAGCACCATCCTTGCGGTGTGGGTGCATGCGTACTAGCTTTCACCTCACAATTCCATATTCAAAGGAATATTCTATGTAGCACTTTATTAAGTGCTCCATGTTTTTCTTTCTTTCCGATGTGGGACAAAGCCCCAAGCTTATTTCATATTTTCCAAAGAAAAACATGGAAGGTTTTGAAAACACCCAAAAATAAACTATAAATTTGAAAACCCATTTTGAAAATTCCCCAACATTCCCTCACCATTTTCAAATATCAGATGATGATTCTTGGTTCACTTGGCTGCCTTATGCATAGGTGAAGATATCTTACAATTTGAATCATTCACTTAGTGAAGACATCTCAAAGTTAGTCAAGATGACATAGTAGACTTGTCTTTGAACAAGCGATAAACGACTAACCGGACATGTCTCACGCACAGTACAGGTTACCTCAAGTATTCAAACAAACTGACACGTGGATTAGCCTTGTGTCTATATCCTGTTTCATAAGCGCTCTAGAGTCAAGCCCTTGGACTCATAGGAAGCAACACCACCTCTTACACTCACATAGGTAAGCTTACTAAGAGTACGTCTATAATTTATAGTACCCTAACAACTCAGTTGTAAGCTTATTAAGAGTTTGCTAACTCATCCTCTTCTTTTCACACTACAGGTACCAAGCACTTCAACCTTGGGATGAAAATGAAATAAAACTAAGTGCTTGCAATCCCGACATATGGTGTACTTGGGCTCATTGAGCTGAAGACTTGATGTTTCTTCAAGCGTTGAGTTGAGTTTCCACCAAGAGTGATTATGTTAAGTGGGCTTAAGACCCATCCCCTTTGATGTTTTCCACACCAAATCCCTTGCAAGTTCCTTTGTTAAGGGGTCAGCCAAGTTTTTACTTGACTTTACATCACACTTTCTGTGATTAACTGCCTAACACAGCTATGTCTCAGTCCTATATGCATGGACTTTCCATTATAGACATGGCTATAGGCCCGTGATAGAGTTGCTTCACTGTCACAATACAAAGATATTGGTGGCATAGGTTTTGGCCATATCTTAATCTCTAACAAAAGATTCCTTAGCCACTCTACCTCTTTGCTACAAGAAGCCAATGCTACAAACTCTGACGCCATGGTTGAGTCTATTATGCATGTTTGCTTCTTAGAACCCCAAGAGATAACTCCTCCTCCAAGAGTAAAAATCCAACCACTCGTGGACGAGTGATCTTCACGGTCAGTTATCCAACTAGCATCTGTGAATCATTCCAGCACTGCTGGATAGCCATTATAGACTATTCCATAGTCTATTGTTTTCCTAAAGTACCTAAGCACTCGGTTAACAGCATGCCAATGCACACTACTGGGATTACTAGTGTATCTACTAAGTTTTCCCATTGCAAAAGCAATATCAGGTCTAGTGCAAGTCATGGCATACATCAGGCTACCTATTACTCTTGAGTATTCAAGCTGATCAACAGCTCTTCCAGTATTAGGATATAATTTCAAATTTGAATCAAAAGGTGTAGACATGGGTGTACAAGTATATTGATTGAATTTCTTAAGAATTTTCTCAATATAGTGTGACTGGGTTAGAATCAAATTATTGTCATCTCATTTGATCTTAATACCCAGAATTACATCAGCCAAGCCTATGTCTTTCATATTAGACGACAAGAAAATTTTAGTACTTTCAATGACATCATTGTCAATACAAAAAATAAGCATGTCATCTATATATAGGCATATGATTACACCTCTATTTCCAGTAAACTTACTATATACACACTTATCAGATTCATGTATCCTAAAACCATTTGACACTATTACTTTGTCAAATTTCTCATGCCACTATTTTGGAGTTTGCTTCAGTCCATATAGTGACTTCACGAGTTTACACACTTTGTGCTCTTGACCCTGTACAACAAATCCTTCCAGTTGTTGCATGTAGATTTCTTCATCTAATTCTCCATTTAGGAAAGCGGTCTTAACATCCATTTGATGGATTTCAAGCTTATAGATTGAGGCTAAGGTAATCAACACTCGACTGGTGGCGATTCAAGCTGTGGACGCGCCTCGAGCTTTATGCTACCACAGTTCGGACTCAACATGTCATGGTTCTGAATCTAATCTCACAACGTGCGATGTGAGATTGATAAATCACCAAAGAGTCCAAATCCGGCAAATCATTTTGGAAAACTGATTTTTAAGAAAGAAGTGCCAAACATGGACTGCTTTGCTAGATACAGAGTCGCCACCTAAATATTTTATTTTGGGAGAATTTAGGAAACCCTGACTCGTGCCTAAGGCCACGTGTCCGTCATCACCAAAGTTGCCTCGGCTCGGGAACTTGGGTACAATTGGGGAAGGTCATCTATGAGCACCCCCGCTCGCCCGTTCCGAAGATTGGCCTGTACTAAGCATGATATCGAGTTTTGAAAACACATGTGCTCTTATTCTGGTTATTAGCTAGGATTACTATGTGATGCGCACAACACACAAGTATAGACTAGATCGCCTAAATTGGAACTAAGCATCACGTATTCGTTTGTTTGGAAATGGTTTTGACTTTTGCTACTCGCAAGTAGGCTAAAATACGGATTTCGATGAATTATCCTAATTCAAGCAACCCAACCTTCACCCACAGGCATTCAGGCAGTAATATCACATAAGCAAATAGCCTCATGGCAAGCATGCTATCATGGCAGTTACTCACACACATGCAAAGATGCTAAAGCATAAACACTCACCGAGTACTACAAGCCAAAACAAGAAACTAGTTAGAAATCATGCATGATCCTAGTTCATGTTAAGATGGCTAATGCAACACATGCAAAATGCAACTAAAATAGGCTCGGCTATTCTAAGAATGGCATGTGAAATGTGGCAACTTGATACACGTATTCAAGTTAGAATTGAAATGCTATGCAATTAGTATGATATGCTGAGCCTGGTGCATGCAAGACAGATGAATGATGCACGTATACAAAGCATAGGTATGCTAATTGAAACATGACCTAGAACTAACCATCAAAATCAAGTAAGTAAAAGGGAGAAAGACGTGGGGTTGGAAGACATGCATCACACACATGCACACTTATTACAAAGTTCACCGTCTCGCGGAGGGTCCGAATAAATAATACAAATCAACTAACTAATCAACTAACAAGCTAATTAATTAATTACACAACCAAATCGAAATAAATAACCAGTCTAAGTTATTAAAACTCTGAAATGGCCTCGAGGCGAGGGATGCATGCATGCTTGTACGGCTTCGCTCGGAAATCCATCGCCATACTCATGCTGCCTCTGTTTACATTGTTCTGCACCTCTAAACACTGCGCAAGTCTCAAAGTTGCTTCTGAACTACTCCCTGAGGGTTGTGGGAGGTCACCGACCAAGAGGTGAGGCCACCGGCCATGAGGAACTGGTCATCGACCATTTGTGGTAATCTCGGCTAGCAATTAATGGCCGGTCGGCATTGAAGATGGTCGGCCGACCATCTCTTCTTGCAGAACCCTGTTTTGCTGCAGCAAAGGACAAACAGAACATGGCAATGCATTTTCAAAGCAATGTTGGCACCACCACCCTCCTTATCATGTTTGAGACTCAAAGGAGTATGGTTCTTGACCCTCGGGCTGCCAATCACACATCTCGATGCATGATGGCCAAATGAGCCAAGTGTGCAAATCAATATGGAATGAAATGCATATAACACGTAAGGGGCCCCAACCTCTATCATGATTGATCAAGAGGCAAGGGATGCATGCTCGATGCTATGCAACCTAAACATGCGAGAATACTAGTGCAAAATGAGCATACAAGCAACAATGTTACACAAGACAATTAGCATATAACAATATATAAAGACAAGCATGCAAGCAAGCATGTGACTTCATTCAATCATGTAACAACATGTGAGGCAAACATGTAACAACATGTTAAGCAACGTAAAACCAAAAGAATGCATGCCAAATGCACTACCACTTAAGCATGCAACAATATGTTAATAAGCCAAGTATGTAACAACATGCAATGCGACCATGCAACAACATGCAAACAATGGACTTAAACCAATATGGGTAGCTCTCAAATAGGCCCAAATCAGTGGTCAAAATGCTAAGGGATAAGGGACAAAACCACATACAAACATGCATGCTAATGGCCCATCACTTTAAGCACAAAAGGGGTAACCTTTAAGCACACTTAAAAGGAATGAAAAGCATGCAAATGTGACAACATTACACACTCTGAAATGAAGCTAGGGGTGATGCCAAATCACATAAACAAGTCAAGCATGGCATGCTCAAGACTGAAGCATAAGACTAGTAGAGGGACTTGAACCAAAACTACACAAAACAAAGAGCATATGGCAAGTATGATCCAAAACAGTCCTAAATCATGCTAAAGTGAGCCTAAAACATGCAATGACCGAAGCCAAAACAAGCTAAAACAAAGGGGCAAAATCATGAGGCATGCAAGGCCATCGAAAAGGTGTTACACTGCACCTAATACAACCAAACATGGCATGATTTAGGCAACCAAAAACAGAGTTATGACATGTCAAAATGAGCCAAAAAAACCCACTTAGATGGCATCCCAATGACCTAAGCATGATGGCATACATAGTGACACATTCATGAGGCATAAAACACAAACTCTTTAAGACATTAAAGGAGTGATAAGTGTAAGTTTATAAGCATGAAATATGAACTGAAATAACATTCTAAGTGATGCCAAACCACTGAAATGATCCACATAGAGCATGCTAGAGGATTCAATACCCGAAGTTAACAAACTAGATTGCATGGTGGCTATACAAAACAATGCAAGCATAACCAAAATAATGAAAAATAGAGCTTAAGCATGCTACAACAAGGCTAAAAGCTTCATGGAGTTGAGCCAAAATCATGCTAAAAACATATGTTACAACACGAGGCATGTTAAGGCCAAATCATGGGATTACAAGACAAGTGTATGAAGCATACATGGCATGTCTAAACCAACTCAAAACAGAGGTGTATCATGGCAAAACAAAGCCTAATACATGCTGAAATGGAGCTAAAACAAACTAAACACACATGCTACCACATAAGCCATTTATGCAAGCATTAAAGACAACAAGGAGAGGGGATGGCCCTCTCCTTTTTAGGACCTCAAAACCACCTCTCCACCGCTGAAAATCCTCTAGATTTCAGTGGTAGAGAGGTCATGCAAAGACCAAAACAATGCCCAAAATGTATGGCCTAAAACAAGGCCTAACAAGGCCTTGGAGGGGGGAGACAACCCCAAATCTCAAAGCGACCTTAAACAAAGTTCTAAAAAACACAAAATCAGAACTTTTATCAGTTATAGTCGAAGCTTAAAACAATAAGCAAGATAGGCTAAAAGCTTGTGCAAAAATGGGGAATAAAGAAGGTAGGTTCTCACCTTTGAAGAACCTCTCCAAGAACACCACTCCAGCACCTTTCTTTGGTCAAAACCAGTCCAAGAACCCTAACAATAACCTTCTAAGGCCTCAACAACCCAAGGATGGTGTAATGCTAGGTGCTCTAGTGCAAAAGTAAGACAAAACTCACTTTAGGTCACAAAACAAGACCAAACCAAGAAAAATAGATACAAAACTATATCTATCCTCTCTAACCCTAATTTTCTGAACCTTGGAGGAGGGAGGAGGAGCTCCCTCTTTATAGAGGCTCAAATTCTAAGGCTTCCAAGAGAAGCCAAGCAAGGAGCAAATCCCTCCATACACGTGTATGGAGGGGGTGTAATGTGGATGCCAGCTGTGACAGTTGGCATAAAATATCTGCCAAAAGCAGATGGAAAGGGGTCGGCTGGAAAATATGGCCGGCCGACCAAAAACATTGCCGACCGACCAAAATCTTTGGCCGGTAGCAAGAAAACAAGGCCGGTGGCCTCAAGGCAAGGTCGGTGAGGTGTGGGGATGGCCAACAAGCCATTCCCTGCCCTCAGAAGCAAAAACACAAGTGTTTGGTGCACAACCAAGCACAAAACAAACAAGTCGAGAGGTCTTGAGGCAAGGCGTGCGACCGAAACCTCCGAGAACTCAAGACGAACACGAACATGGATGATCATCAAGTGTTCAAACGATGACGTCCAAGTCTTGGGAACGGTCAAAAATGGGGTGTCTACACTAGCCACCAGAGCATATGTATCAAAATAATCGATACCCTCCTTTTGAGTAAAACCCTTAGCAACTAATCTTGTTTTGAACTTATTAATTATGCCATCAACTTTCATTTTCCTTTTGAAAATCCATTTACAACCAATTGGTTTGGATCCAGGTGGCAAATCAGCAAGTATCCAGGTATTGTTACCTATGATAGAATCCATCTCATCATTTATTGCTTCTTTCTAGAAAGCAATATCTTGAGACTTCATAGCCTCCTCAAAGATTAATGGATCTGAATCCATATTCAAAGAAATCATTGTATGCTTACAATAAGTTTTCCTAGTTCCTTCTACAAGGTAAATAATGAAATTAGGGCCAAATGACTTCTCAGTCCTAGCTCTCTTACTCCTCCTTAGCTCAATAGGCTCATTAGGCTCAATGGGTTCATGTCGTTCACTTTCCTCTGTAGACATTAAAGGAGTTGATTCATTTTCTTGATTAGAATCCAACCTTGGAATGGTTGTGAAATGATTCTCATAAAATACCGCATCATGTGATTCAATGATGGTATTTGTTTCCACCGAACCATTGGGCTCTACTACTAGAAACCTATATGCTTTGCTATGTATAGCATAGCCAAGGAATATGCATTTAATTCCCTTTTTACCTAATTTCTTCCTTTTAGGTTCAGGCAATCTGACTATTGCTCTACGGCCCCATGTTTTCAAGTAACCAAGATTAGGTTTCTTATTTTTCCAAAGTTCGTAAGGAGTAACTGTAGACACCCCATTTTTGACTGTCCTCAAGACTTGGACGTCACCGTTTGAACACTCGGTGATCATCCATGTTCGTGTTTGTCTTGAGTTCTCGGAGGTCTCGGCTACGCTCCTTGCCTCAAGACCTCTCGACTTGCCTGTTTTGTGTTTGGTTTTGCACCAAAAACTTGTGTTTTGCTTCTGAGGGCAGGGAATGGCTTGTTGGCCATCCCCACACCTCACCGGCCATGGATTGAGGCCACCGGCTACGTTTTGTTGCCATTGGCCAAATGTTTGGCCGATCGGCACTCTGTTTGGTCGGTCGACCATTTATTTGGTCAATTTGTCGTTTTTGGCTGGCTGATCACTGTGCATCTACTTTTGGCAGATATTTTGTGCCAGCTGTGATAGCTGGCACCCACTTTGCACCCCCTCCATACACGTATATGGAGGGATTTCACTCTTGCTTAGCTTGTTTTGTAAGCTTTGCAAGAGTGATCCTCTATAAAGGGAGGTCTCCTCCTCCCTCCTAGAGGGTTCCAAAAAAATTCCAGAGAGCTCTGAGATTAGGGTTAGGTCTTGTGTATCTATCTCTATATCTCCCTCTATTTCACTCTTGTGTGTGTATAAGGTGTATTTGTTCTTAGTTTTGCACAAGGACACCTAGTATCACACCTTACCTTGGTTTCTGAGGTGCCAAAGGGTTGTTGCTAAGGTTTTTGAGTGGATTTAAGCTTGGAAAGGCTGCTGGAGCTCCATTCTTGAAGAGGTCTACAAGGGCGAGATTTTTCCCCCTTTATTGCCCATTTTTGCATAGGCTTTTAGCCATCCTTGCATCCTTTTTTAAGCTTAACTTATAACATCTAAAAGTTCTAATTTTAAGTGCTTAAAATAGTTGTTTAAGGTTGTTTTGGTGTTTGGGGTTGTTTGGCCCCTCTTAGGCCTTGTTTGGCCTTATTTTTGTGCATTTTTGGTGAGCTCCGGGACCACCTTGTCTTGGCCTCCTCACGTGGTGGGGATGGTGCTTTAAGGTCCTAAGAATGAGAGGGCCATCCCCTCTCCTTGTTGCCTTCAATATTGGCCATTTTAGCCTCATGTGTGAGCATCTTGTTTAAGTTCATGTTGGGCATGTCTTAAGTAGTATTTGTGCTTATTTTGTCATGATATAGCACTATTTTTAATTGATTTAGACACACCATGCATGCTTAGCATACTTGTCTTGTAATGCCATGAAATTGCCTTAGCATGCTTTGTGCTTTGAGCCTTGTTTCTAGCATGATTTTGGCCTAGCTTTGTGAAGCTTTTATGCATGTTTTGGTGTGCTTGAGGTCTGTTTTTGGTTTCTTGGGTCATCCATGCTTTGCTTTGTATAGCTACCATACAATCTCCCTTGTAGGCCTTGAGTGTTGACCCCTCTAGCATGCTTTACTTGCTTTGTTTCAGTGGTTTGGAACCACTTATCATGTCATTTCAGTCCTTGTGGCATGCTTGTGTGTTTGCATTTGATGCTCCTTTAATACTTTAAAAGGTTGATGCCTTATACCTTATGCTTGGGTCATTTTGCATGTCTTTAGGTCTAGGCCATTTAGATGCCATCTAGGTGGGTTTTGGGGCTCATTTTAGCATGTCATATTTCTGTTTTGGTCGCTTAATTCATGCCATGTTTGGTTGCATTAAGTGTGGTGTAATGCCTCTCTAGTGGCCTTGCATGCCTCATGCATTTGCTCCTTTTGTTTTTAGCTTGTTGGTTTTGGTCATCGCATGTGTTAAGCTTACTTTGCCATGCTTTAGGACTGTCTTGGGTCACATTTGCCATATGTCCTCTATTTTGCATGGTTTTGGTTCAAGCCCTCTTGCTATTTTTGGGCTTTAAGCTCTATTGCATGCCATGCTTGGTTTGTTTATGTGATTTGGCATCACTCTTAGCACCATTTCAGAGCTTGCAACATTGTCACATTTGCATGCTTTTCATCCTCTTTTTAAGTGTGCTTAAAAGTTGTTCTTTGATGCATAAGTGTTGGACCTTGCGTGCATGAATGTTTGTGTGTACATTCGCCTTGCATGTTGTCACACACTTGACCCCTTTGTATGTTGTTGCATGCTTAGGTGGTAGTGCATTTGGCATGCATTTCTTTTTCTTTGGTTGCTTAACATGTCACATGTCTTGCATATTTGTTTGTTGGCATTACATTTTGCATGCTTGTTAGCTTGCATACTTGTTACATGTTTGCATACTTGCCTCCATGTTCATGTTGCATACTAGCCTATATGCTTAGGCTGCATTTGGCATACATGCCTTGCCTCTTGAATCAATTATGATAGAGGTTGGGTCCATTTGTTTGTTTGGCTTGCATTACTTTTGACATCAAAATGCATACTTGGCTTCTTGGACCATCACGCATTGAAATGCGCGATTTGCGGTCCGAGGGTCGAGGATCGTCCTCCTTTGAGTCGTGAACATGATAAGGAGGGTGTTGGTGCACACATTTGCTTGAAATGTATTGCCATGCCATGTTTGTCCTCTGCTGCTGTCAAAACAGGATTCTGCAGGCGTATATGGTCGGCCGACCATCTCTATTGCCGACCGACCAAACATTTGAGGCCGAGAGCCATATCAATGGCCGATGACCAATTACCTATAGCCGATGGTGTTCCCCCTTGGCCGGTGACATCCCACAACCTTCAGGGAGTGATGCTGAAGCATCCTTGGGATTTGTGCAAGTCTCAGAGATGCAGAACAGTGTAAACAGAGGCAGCTTGTGCATGGCGACGGATTTCTGAGCGAACCCGAGCACGCATGCATTGGACCCTCTTCCCGAGGCTGTTTTATTGCTTTCTTAGCTTAGTTAATTTGCTTAACTAGTTAAGTGGTCTATAATATTTAATTAGCTAGAATAGTTGATTATTTATTCGGGTTTGTATTATTTATTCGGTCTCTCCGAGAGAGAGCATAATTGTGTAATAAGTGTGGGTGCGTGTGTGCATGTCTTCCAACCCCCACTTCTTTCTCCCTTTTACTTACCCGCTTTTGATGATTAGTATTAGGACATATTTAATTTAGCATCCTTATGCTATGCATGCATGCATGCATCCATTCATTTGTATTGCATGCACCGGGCTCGGCACATCATACTAACTGCATAGTATTTCAAATCTAACTTGAATACGTGTTACTTGTTGCATTCCACATGCCACTCTTAGATTAGCCGAGCCTATTCTAGATTGCATTTTGTATGCGACGCATTAGCCATTTAACATGGACTTGGATCATACATTTGATTGCTAACATGTTCATTGTTTTGGCTTGGAGTACACTGTAAGTGTTTTATGCTTTAGCATCTCGCATGAGTGTAAATGTTAACATGACAGCATGCTTACCATGTGGCTATATGCTTATGTGATATATCTGCCTGAATGCCTGTGGGTGAAGGTTGGATTGTTTGAGTTGGAACAACTCGTTGAAATCCATGTTTTAGCCTACTTGCGAGTAGCAAATTTCAAACCGATTTCCAAACAAACGGATATGCGATGCTTTGTTCCAAATTAGGCGATCTAGTCTATACTTTTGTGTCGTGTGCATCACATAGTAAGATTAGCTAATTAATCGGAATAAGAACGCATAATGTTTTCAAAACTAGATATCATGGTTAGTAGAGGCTGATCTTTGGTCGGGCGAGAGGGGGTGCTCATAGCTGACCTTCCCCAATCGTACCCAAGTTTCCGAGCCGAGGCAACTTTGGTGATGACGGACACGTGGCCTTAGGCAAACGAGTCAGGGTTTCCTAAATTTTCCCATAAAAATATTTAGGTGGCGACTCTGTATCTGGCAAACTAGTCCATGTCTGGCACTTCTTTTTAAAAAAAATCTGTTTTCAAAAACGATTTTCCGGATTTGGACTCTTTGGTGATTTATCAATCTCACATTGCACATTGTGAGATCAGATTGAGAACCGTGACAATTTGAGCCCGAACTATAGTAAACCCACAAACGAACAGAACGGGGGGAATTCATCCTCCCGAGGCGTTCGAGGGGACGTCTACAGTAACATTTCTTCCTTTGAGAGGAATTCTATTGAGTATGTGATAGGCAGTGAGCAAGGCTTCACCCCAAAAACCAGAACTTCAACTGGAGTAAGAAAGCATAGCATTAATCATTTCTGTAAATGTCCTATTCTTTCTTTCAACTATTATATTTTGTTGTGGTGTCTAGGGTGCAGACTTTTCATGAATAATACCAACATTTTCATAATATTATGGAAAATAGTATTCATCTCCTCTATCAGACCTAAGTCTCTTTATTTTGACATTACACTGATTTTCTACTTCTGTCTTAAAAATTTTGAATTTATCAAGCATCTCATCTTTTGAATGCAAAAAATAGATATGACAGTACTTAGAAAATTATCAATGAATGTTACAAAATATTTCTTACCACCTCTAGTGGGGGTACTATGCATGTCACATACATCACTATGAACAAGTTCAAGAAGAGATGTGGTTTTATCTACTTTAGGAAATGGAATGCGAGTAATTTTTTATTGCACACAAAATTTACATTTTCAAACATATCAATGTCATACTTAGGAATTAAATCTCAATTAACCATATCATGCATTTTCCTAGTATTAACATGACCTAAACGAGCATGCCTTAAAGAAAGAGAATCAACAATATAAGCAAAAATAGATGTATTATTGATAATGTTAAATTTGAACATTCCCTGATACATGTAGCCATTCCCAACAAAAATTCCACCCTTAGACAGGACAAATTTGTCCGACTCAAATACTAACTTGAAACCATGCTTATTAAGCAGGCTTCCAAATACAAGGTTTTTCCTGACATCAGGTACATGATAAACATCATTAAGACTTAAGACTTTTCTAGATGTGAACTCTAGATCCACCGTCCCTTTGCCTTTGATAGTAGCAGTTAAAGAGTTGCCCATGTAGAGAACTGTTCCATCACTCACTTGTTCATAAGTAGTGAAACAGCTCTTATCATTGCAGACGTGCCTTGTTGCTCTTAAGTCAATCCACTAGTCACCAGCATATTCGAGCATGTTCACCTCGGATATAGCAACCACCAACTTGTTCTTGGCATTTGATGCTTCTGGCTTCTTCTTGTATGACCGACATTCATTTCTGAAGTGCCCTGGCTTACCATAGTGCCAGCAAGCGCCTTTCGGCTTCTTAGCATTTTTCTCAGGTTGGGGTTCACGCTTACACTTCTTTTTGTCGAACCTCTTGCTATCATCCACCATGTGAACCTTGGAAGTCTGAGCCAATTAGTTTTCTTTACTTTCCAGAAGTCTTGACTCTTCCTCAACTTAGAGGTGTTGAGCCAATTCTTCTAAAGTTAGATCTTTCTTTTTGTGTTTCAGAGTTTTCTTAAAATCCTTCCAAGAAGATGGCAATTTCTCTATTATAGATGAAACTACAATAGATTCATCTATGTTCATATTCTTTTGTCGAAACTAGAATATGTTGAATCTTATGGAATTCGTCCATAATGGGCTTTGTATCAATCATTGTAAAGCGCATAAAATTACTAATAAGAAATTTCTTACTGGTGGCATTCTCAGTGAGGTACTTTGATTGTAGTATATCCCAGAGTTGCTTTGTCGTTTCCAGATGTTGATACACATCGAACAAAGAGTCTGACAGCGCATTTAAAATGTGTCCACAGCAAATGTAGTCATCAGTCTCTGTAGACATCCCCGAACGTCCCGGGAGGGAATCCCCCCCCATTTCGCTCATTTAGGCTCACTACAGTTCAGGACTCAATGTCACGGTCCTGTATCTAATCTCGTGGAGTGCAATGCAAGACCGATGAGTCATCAAAGAGTCCAAACCCGACAAATCGTTTTGAAAATAGATTTTTAGAAAGAAGTGCCAAACATGGATTGCTTTGCCAGATACAGAGTCGCCACCTAAATATTTTATTTTGGGAAATTTAGAAAACCCTGACTCGTGCCTAAGGCCACGTGTCCGTCATCACCAAAGTTGCCTCGGCTTGGGAACTTGGGTACGATTGGGAAGGTCACTTCGCGAGCACCCCCGCTCCCCGATCAAAGATCGGCCTCTACTAATTATGATATCGAGTTTTGAAAACATTATGTGCTTTTATTCCGGTTATTTAGCCTAGATTTACTATGTGATGCGCACAGCATACAAGTATAGACTGGATCGCCTGAGTTGGAACAAAACATTTCATGTTTGTTTATTCAAAAAAAGGTTTGATGGTGCTACCCGCAAGTAGGCTAAGACGTGGATTTGCCACCCTCGGGTGGGCTGAGAAAACATGATTTTGCCACTCTCAAGTGGGCTTAAAACTCGCATTTGATGAATTGTTTCAATTCAGATAATCCAACCTTCACCCACAAGCATTCATGCAGTTATATCACATAAGCAAATAGCCTCATGGTAAGCATGCTATCATGGAAACACTCACACGCATGCAAGATGCTAAAGCATAAACACTCACCGAGTACTCCGAGCCAAGACAAAAACTAGTTAGTAATCAATGCATGATTCTAGTTCATGTTAAGATGGCTAATGCAACACATGCACAATGCAACTAATATAGGCTCGGCTATTCTAAAATGGCATATGAGATGCTACAGATAACATGTATTCAACTTGGAATTGAAATACAATGCAGTTAGTATGATGCGCCGAGCCTGGTGTATGCAAGACAGCTGAATGGATGCAAACATGCGAGCATGGGTATGCTAATTGAAACGTGCCCTAAACTAGCCATCATAAGCTGGTAAATAAAAGGGAGAAAGACGTGGGGTTGGAAGACATGCATCACACACACGCACACTTATTACAACATTGCCCTCCTCGGAGGGTCCGAATAAATATTACATAACCAACTAGCTAATCTAAGCTAATTAAATTAATTATTACACAATACTAACGAACTAATAAATTAACTAACAAAAGTGAATAAACTAGCATGCAATGCTACAAGAATGGACTGCCTCAGCTCTGTTCCGAATGACGAAGGATGCATACATGCTCGAAGTTGCTTTGTCGAGAAATTCCATCGCAATTCCTTGACTCGCCTTTGTTTGCAATCGGTTTCAGAAAGTTGCGCAAAGCCCCAAGAGGCTGAAACTCTACCCTGGAAGACTGTGGGAAGGCTGCCGACCAGTTATTAGCATGGGAGACCACTTGCTGACCACCCTTTGTGGTGGAGACCAAAGAGGGTGGTCGGCCTGTCAGAAAATCTAGTCGGCCGACCAGTTTCCACCTCTAGTTTCTAGTTTTTCTGCAACAAAGGCAAGAGAGAGTAAAGGCAATGTATTTTCAACAAATGTGTGCATGACCACTCTCTCCATCATTGCACAAGCTCTAGGGAGTGTAGTCCTCGATCCTCGTGCCATCAATCACGCATCTCGATGCATAATGGCCGAGGAGTCGAATTGCACGACTCAATGGGACATGAATGCACATATAAGCAACTAAAGCCAACGACTCTATCATGGATAGTCAAGAGTGTCGGCGACCGAGAATCGAGGCATGATCCGTCACTTGGAGTACGAAACGTCCCTCGTTTCCTGTGTTTGGACTAAACCCTACTCCAAAGACAATGCAATACACATGGCATACATGAATGCAATTTTAACATGCAACCTAAATGAAATGCAACTAAGACATGCAAACATGCAAGGAATGACATGCAAAGGTATAATTAGCATACACAATGCTATGAACTATCGATGGCATACTCAATGCACATGAAAACTATATGGCATATGCAATGCACACATATGAAGATGGACATACATAATGACATGAACAAGGCATGCACAATGCGACGATCAATCATGCAACAACATGGATATGGCATACGCAATGCAAGATGGACTTAAACTAAAATGAGTGGGCCTCAGCCACACTCACATCAGTGGCCATATGATGGAAATGAGACAACCGAAATACATGCAAACATGCACGGATGCAAAGGACCGATCCTAAGGCGCAACATGTAACTCTAACTAAGCATGGCAAAGGATGAAGTATGGCATGCAAACACACATTTTCCAGCTTTGAAACATAATATACAATGGTCCCGAATCATGCAAATATGTCACACAATGCATGCAAGATGGCTCGAATACCAAAACTAGTGAAGTGTGTTACACTAAAGGTACACAAAGCAATGCACAAATGGAAAAACCAACCCTAAACAGACCTTAGGCAGGTCCAAGACAGTGGGAAAATGGCCTAAAATGATGGCTCAAAGTGCATGAAAATGAAGCTCATTCAATGGTCCGAAAACGAGGCATTTATGCACAACTCTCAAACACATTTAAAGAGTGGAAAACATGACAATATGGCATGCATGTAAGCTCTGAAATATGATGTGCAATGGCCTCAAAACATGAAAACACCTCAGCATATGCATGTAATAGACCTCGAAACTCAAAGCTAAGCATGGGTATTGAACCACAAGCATGCAAAATAAGCATCATTTGACCATGAGACCCAAAAATAGAGCTAAGGCAGTCCAAAATATGCACAAAATCAGTTTAAGGCATGGCCAAAAAGTGCTAAGAAAGATGGCCAAAACACCATGCCAAACAAGCCAGTGAATCATGATTTGCACTACAACTATGTGAAGCACATGAGAGGTCACCAAACCAGCTAAAAACAGAAGTATGCCATGCCAAATAATGCCCAAAAACCCACTGAAACTCAGTCAATGTATGCAAGAATGATGTGTCCCTTTGAAAGGCCAATAAGGGGGGTATTCTACACATGCATAATAGACATTCAACATGGCAAAACCACCTTTGGACAGAGGTTATGATGGCCCTAAAACTCACTGAAATGGGCCTGAAATGAGTCTGGAAGCATGCAAATAAAGGCCCTTTTGAAAGGCCTTGAAGATGATTACTCTACACATGCATAATAGACATTCAACATGGCAAAACCACCTCTGGACAGAGGTCATGCAGGTTACAATACTCATCAAAAATGGCCTAGAGCATGGCTTTGAAACATGCAAATAGGGGCTCCTTTGTAAGGCCAACAAAGCTAGTAAACAAAACAAGGGGTGAGAGGGTCACCCCTCCCTGATTTTGAGGCTCAAAATAGCATGTTAGCCACTGAAAATCCACTGGATTTTAGTGGCTAAAAGGTCAAACAAAGCACAATACAAAGGCCTAGATGCATGGCTCAAAACAAGATGAAAACAAGCATGCAAGGGGATAGATGACCCCCAACAGAAAAAAGACCTTAAACAAACATGTTTAGAAGCTCAAAACAAGACTTTTTTTAGTTTATGACAAAGCCTAAATATGCTTGAAAACTAGGCTAAAAGATGAAGCAAAATAGTGCTACAAAGAGGGGAATAGAGAGTTACCCTTGTAGAGCAGACCTCCAGCAACTTCTGGACCAATGTAGCAACCCTTCAACCTCTGAGAAACAGCTCCAAGGTGCTTGGATGGATGGTGGAAAGGTTAAGCTAAGGGTTGGTGTGTGATAGGCCAAGAACCATGGAGTTTTGGAGGGAATATAGAGATACAAGAGGGAGATATATGCATGTATGCTCCAGCACTTTTCTGAACCAAGGCCAAGGAGGGGAGGCCCTTCCTTTATAGAGGAGAACGTCTAAAGCTTCTCAAAGAAGCTTAAAAGCTAGGCCAAACATCCTCCATACACGTGTATGGAGGATGCACCAAATGCCTCCCAGCTGGCATAGCTAGAACACACTCAGAGAGAGGAAAAAGCAGATGGCTGGCCAACCAGTTCAGGTGGTCGGCCGACCAGGTTCAAAAAGGTTAAGCTCAAAAGGTGGTCAGCCAGCCCATATTAGTGGTCTCCCAGGTGAATGCAATTTAGTGAGGGTATGGGAGACCAGAAAATGTGGCTTAAAAGTGAGGGAGACCACCTACTTGTCAAGAAAATCGGCCGACCGGGGAAAGGTGGTCTCCAAGAAGAAAAGGTGGTCTCCCACCCTATTACCACCTTCCTAACAATGAAACTAGGGTCCATGTCAAAAATGAACCCACACTGATGCGAAACGAAGGTTCAAGGGCCAAAACGCGCAACCGGGGCCCCGAAAACTGACTATTAAGCATTGAAAGTGGCGTGCGACCACGAAGGTGGTCTCTCGAGCCACAATGTCCCTCTAAGAAGAGGAAACAAGGTGTGTGCCAAAAATCAGAGCAAACGGAGGTAGTTAAGCGGTCCCGAATCGAGGCACACGACCGACGGCTCTGAAAACTGGAAACTAGTCTCCAAACGGGAAAAATGGCCTACGACCACGAAACGTAGCCTACGGCCACTGAGAGATGGTCTACGAGACCTCTCCCTCCCTTTGGGAAGAGAAAACAGAACCTGGTTCGGAACCCGAAGCAAAGGATAAAAAGTCCCGAAGTCTGGAGGTAAGGCTTTCAGCCGAGACTTCGTGACCTCAGAACGAGCACAACATGCGTGATCATCGAACGCTCAATCGATGACGTCTGAGTCTTAAGATCGGTCAAAAACGGGGTGTCTACAGTCTCCCATTTGGTTCTGGTATGGGTTTGCCCCAAAGTTTCATCTTCTTGCTCCACTGGATAGGGGGTAGTCAGCACATAGACTACTTTGAGAGCGGTGAGCAAAAAGTGCATCTTCTTTTGCCAGCGACGAAAATTGCCGCCATCAAACCGGTTAAGCTTCATGAAATCTTGAGTCATTTTCTAAATAATCATCACCATATCCAAAAATTATCTTTAGATTGTTGGAACAATTTGTCTTGAATTCCTCAGTTGGTGGTCTACTAGTCTTCAAAATTTGGCGATGATTGTGTCTATGTAGAACAGAAATTTAATGCTTCAAGTTGCATTACTTAGTTGCTTTCCTAAAGACAATATTTGCACCCACCAAAAGGTGTGCAGGGGATTACAACAAATTTGCCTCCAGGATACAATGAAGCCTGATCTAAAGATCAAATTTACTGGCGTTTGCACTGACGACAGTAGATCAAAATACTCTTGATATAATGAAGAAAACCAAGACACTAATAATCAAATCTGTAGAACTTGATTACCAGTAAGAAAAACAGAAATTTGCTTAAGAAACTCTTAATCAGAAACTCAAAATCAAAAGGGAGTGAGAGAGAGAATTGTAGGAATGAATTCTGAATTTTTGGATGGAATGAAATGGCTGATTTCTCAACCTATTTATATGCCTTGATGCACCTAATCGAATGGTTATGTCCCTTGATCGCACCCGATTAGATCTGACTGTTGGATTGACGATCTACGGTGCAGATCATTCTCACACCAAATAGACGCCTTAACTAATCACACCTGATCACAATTGGGTGCCATCTCGTCCGTATGATCGTGTGTATCTCCAATCAATGGCTATGATCAACCCACTTGAGATCGGACACACAACCATTTGATCGGTTGGTTGACTCACCGCCAATGGATGACATGTCACTGCCACATGGAGCTGACTGTATTCCACGTCACTTATGCCACGTCATCACTCCAACCTGTCCAATGCAAATAGGAAAGTGCCCTTATGGCACCTTGCGCTCATGCTAAGTGTAAAGTGCACCATCAAACGCCACATAGCCCACTGCCTACACCACATGCGCGCGTGCGTGTGCGTGTGTATGTGGATGGTGCGAAGCACCATCCTTGCGGTGTGGGTGTATGCACACTAGCTTTCACCTTAAAATTATATAGCTTTCACCTTTCTTTCTAATGTGGGACAAAGCCCCAAGCTTATTTCATGCTTTCCAAAGAAAAACATGGAAGGTTTTGAAAACACCCAAAAATAAACTATAAATTTGAAAACCCATTTTGAAAATTCCCCAACATGTGGATGATATGTTTATCATTGGAAGCAGTCAAAACATGATCAAATCAACCAAGCAAATGCTGAACAAAAGATTTGATATGAAAGATATGGGGGTCGCAGATGTAATATTAGGAATGAAAATTAATAAAACATCTGATGGATAAGCATTATCTCAATCTCATTATATTGAGAAAATTCTTGGTAAATATATCAAAAATGATGTGAATGTAGCGAGAAAACCTGTAGACATCAGTTTTAATTTATCGCAAAATAAAGGTGATGCAGTTTCGCAGTTAAAATACTCTCTAATAATTGGAAACCTAACGTATGTAATGAATTGCATGCGCCCTGATATAACTTATGCTGTCAGTAAATTGAGCAGGTACACTAGTAACCCCAGAGAGGATCATTGAAAAGCAATCATTCGGGTTCTTAGATATCTAAGATTTACCCGTGATCATGGTTTGAACTTTACTCAATATCCTGCTATACTGGAAGGTTATTGTGATGCCAATTGGATATCCGATACTAAAGATTCAAAATCCACTAGTGGATATGTTTTTACTCTGTGGGGCGCTGCTGTTTCTTGGAAATCCACGAAACAAACATGCATCGAACGATCTACAATGGAATCTGAGTTCATTGCTGTAGACAAAGCAGGAGAAGAAGCAGAATGGCTTCACCACTTCTTAGAAGACATTCCAATGTGGCCAAAAAC
>NW_021024691.1:1585652-1598289 GCF_004153795.1 Camellia sinensis
TGGACCTGAGGTCGTATTGTTTTATATAAGAATTGGACCTGAGGTCGTTTTGCATATGAACATGATGTGTTGGACCTAAGGTCGTTTTGCTTTGTTGAGATTTGTAAATCTGGTGTGCATGAGAATAGTGGTTCAAATATATACATTATGAGTATGATTCATTTATGAAGACCCTTTTGCATGCCTTTTGACTTAGGCCATTTAGATGCCATCTGGGTGTGCCTTTGACCTTGTTTTGATCTGCCTTGGGGTGGTTTTGAGTCCCCATGGCCCTTTGGGACTTGCTTCATATAGCTATGGTTTATGCCCCTTGGCTTACCTTGAGTTTTGGACATAGTTGCATGCCTTGCTTGCATTGATTGGTTGATTTGGCATCATTCCTCATGTATTTTCAGAGCTTGCTATGCTTGCCATTAGTCCATGTTTATCCTCTTTTAAGTGTGCTTAAAAGTTGCTTCTTTATGCTTAAGAGTTGGGCCATGTGTGCATGCATGTTTGTATGTGTTTTGGCCTTCATTTCCTTAGCATTTGGCCACTGTTTTGGACCTAGTAGAGAGCTGTCCATCTTGGTGTAAGTCCCTCCTTTGCATGTTGTTGCATGCTCGCCTTGTGTGTTGTTGCATACTTGGCCTATCGCATGTGTTGCATGCTTCAATCACATTGCATTTAGCATGTTTTCTTCCTTTTGTCTTAGTTGCTTAACATGTTACGTGTCTTGCATGTTTGGATGTTCGCATTGCATATTGCATGCTTGTTAGCTTGCACATGTTGTTACATGCCTTGCATGTTTGTTTGTTTAGGTTGTGTGCTTAGTACACATTACTTGCTTTTATGCTCATGATTGCATACTTAGCTCACATGTCTAGTTTGCATTGCATTGAGCATGCATGCCTTGTCTCTTGATCAAGTGATAGAGGTTGGGCCTTATGTGTTTATTTGGTTTGCATTTCATTTGACATCAAAATCCATAACTTGGCCTCTTTGGCCATCACGCATTGAAATGCGCGATTGGTGGTCTGAGGGTCGAGGACCATCCTTATTTGAGTCATGAACATGATAAGGAGGGTGTTTGTGCAAACATCTGCTTGAAATGCATTGCCGTGCCATGTTTGCCCTCTACTGCTGTCAAAACAGGATTTTACAGATAAATATGGCCGGTCGATTGCATAAAGTGCCGATCGACCAATGATGGATGGCCGAGAGCTGAATATTTGGTCGATGACCCTTCTACCATGGTCGGTGATCCTCCACAGTGTTCAGAGAGTATTCCTTGGTACTTGTGCAATTTTTAGAAGAGCAGAGCAGGGTAAACAGAGGCAGCTTGTGCATGGTGACGGATTTCCGAGCAAATCCGAGCACGCATGCATTGGACCCTCTTCCCGAGGCTATTTTATTGCTTTCTTAGCTTAGTTAATTTGCTTAACTAGTTAAGTGGTCTGTAATAATTAATTAGCTTGTAGGTTAATTAATTTGTATTATTCTTTTGGTCCCTCCGAGCGAGGGCGAATGTGTAATAAGTGTGGGTGTGTGTGTGCATGTCTTCCAACCCCCATTTCTTTCTCCCTTTTACTTACTTGCTTTTGATGGTTAGTACTGGGGCATATTTAATTTAGCATACCTTATGCTATGCATGCGTGCATTCATTCATCAGTATTGCATGCACGGGGCTCGGCGCATCATGCTAACTGCATAGTATTTTAAATTTAACTTGAATACATGTTACTTGTTGCATTTCACATGCCATCCTAGGATTAGCCGAGCCTATTCTAGATTGCATTTTGCCTGTGATGCATTAGCCATTTAACATGGACTTGGATCATATGATTGATTGCTAACATGCTTTCTGTTTTGGCTTGGAGTACTCGGTAAGCATTTATGTTTTAGCATCCTTGCGTAAGTGTAAGTGTTGCCATGATAGCATGCTTACCATGAGGCTATGTGCTTATGTGATATAACTGCCTGAGTGCCTGTGGATGAAGGTTGGGTTATTTGAATTAGAACGATGCATTGAATGCGAGTTTTAAGCCCACTTGAAAGCGGCAAAACCGCGTTTTCTAAACCCACCCGAGGGTGGCAAAATCTGCATTTTTAGTCTACCTGCGAGTAGCAAACCGCTTTAAAAAACAAACATGAGATGTTTTGTTCCAACTTAGACGACCCAATCTATACTTGTATGCTGTGTGCATCACGTAGTAAATCTAGACTAATAACCGGAACAAGGGCATATAATGTTTTCAAAACTAGATATCATGGTTAGTAAAGGCTGATCTTTGATCGGGCGAGGGGGGTGATCATAGCTGACCTTCCCCAATCGTACCCAAGTTCCCGAGCCGAGGCAACTTTGGTGATGACAGACATGTGGCCTTAGGCAACAAGTCAGGGTTTCCTAAATTTTCCAAAAATAAAACATTTAGGTGGCGACTCTGTATCTGGCAAAGCAGTCCATGTTTGGCACTTCTTTCTAAAAATCTATTTTTCAAAACGATTTGCCAGATTTGGACTCTTTGGTGATTTATCAATCTCACATCGCACATTATGAGATCAGATTAAGAACCGTGACAATCTGAGTCCGAACTGCAGCATGAGGCCCACGGGCACGTCTACACCTTGCAGTGGTTTTTCCGGCAGGTGACCTACTATGAAGCCCCTGAAAAATGTATTTTCTTTAAAAACCCTTACATTTGAATTATTTCCTTAAAGCCCCTTAGTTTCTTAAATTATTTCGAATCTTGCCGGTTAGTATTTTTAATTTTTATCGAAACAAGAATATTCTAGCCGAATTAGGTTCCTTAGTCTAATTTAATTTAATTCTACATAAATAAGGTTCCAATACATGAGTTTAATTTCAAGCCCTCGCTTCTTTTATTAATTTCAAGATTTGCCCCAAACTAGAACATGTACTTTTATACTATAGTACCACCAAATCTGTGATAACCCGACCCTCATCTATGATTCTGGTACACTTTTAGTTCCCTTATTCTGTATATTTATATTCTCATTGTGAAATTCCATGTGGAATTACGGTTAAGTAAGTGAATCCCATGTTTAAGGATGTCTATCTGTTGAACACGAAAAGTATCTGTTACATGTAGAATGCTTGAGGCAGAAATTGGAAGCCTTAGGGGCTTAATTATCTGAAATTGATTTTATATATGTGATCAGCATATTTTTTAAGTAATATTAAATGTTTCTGTGAAATTTCAATTTGGGATGCTTAAACGATTGATTTTCGTCCTATTCAACTTTTTCTTTTATAAAATATATATGTGTGTATATGCTAGCTCTTTGACTTGGGACCCTTATATCAATATTTCCTGAGAGAGAGGGAATTAGAGAGGAGGAGGGTTTGTGAGGGAGTTCATCAAGGAAGAAGATTGAGGAATTAGAGGGGTTATAAAGATTTTAATGTAAGGTATGTGTAATTCATTCTAACTGGTTCCTCTCTTTGATAATTAAGTAGAAAGTTCTTTATGTTATACAAGTTAGGGTTTATGTTGTGGAACAAGTAGGTGGTGAATGATTAATGAGAATCATGTTTCTTGAGCTCATGTAGCTAAATGATCATGTGTGTATATATGTCTATGTATGTGAAGATGGGAATGTTATGAAGTTAAGTTGTGTTTGGGAGTTAGGATCAAAGGTCCAAATTGTATAAAGATTGATTTATATTATAGCTCCTATTTACATGATGGTTGACCTATGTTTTAACAATTAAAAGACCTATTTTGAGCTTCAAGAATACTCCCCAAAAACTGAGCTTTGCTGAAGCTTCGAACTGTTTTCTGCCCAGATCGCCGCACGTGCGGGAAGCACTGCCGCACGTGCGGCCCAAGCTGTAAAAGTTTGTTCGCCCCGTTTTGCGTGCTTAACCCTCTAGTATTTTTGAAATAGGTGTTTGATGTCCCTAAGATGCCTGTAAATTCATTCGAAGTAAACTGAAGCAGGAAAGGAATTAAGAAAGCAAAAGAACTAATGACTAAGTTATGTGTGTGTACAGGGCACACTCCAGTAGGGGCAAGCACTCCGTTGTAGCACTGTGAGTAGTAATACGATAGCTGTACATTCAATGATCGTTAATAGTTCTTATTGTTAATATTATGTTTCTTGCAAGTATGTTGATTTGAAAATCTAAAGGCCTCATTGTGCAATACATTTTATTTATTGATGACAAAGAATACTAACGTTATGTGCAAGATATCTATAGTGATTCATGACGAGCCAAGGGAACGTATGAGCACTATGGAATTATGGTATTTACGTATCTCGGATATTATTCAATCTGTATAACATGCTTACCTTTTGTTCATAATTATCAGGAATGTCCTATTAGACTTAAGTTAACTAAGTTAACTCATGTGACTGATGTAACGGTTACCATTAGTACTCTGTTAGTTACAAGTCAACTATGTTAACTTATACGAGTGATCAAACAAAGGTGTATGCTTCCATGTGCTACTGAGTAATAGATCAAGTGAACTATGCCGTTTCCTAAAGAATAAAGAGAAATTATGTTCATTCTTGAAGAACGAATTTTGAGTAAATATGAGATAGTTATAAATTATCAAGGGTAGACACCTTTGATGGATCAGAATACTTGGAAAGCTATGTGTATTCGTGTGAATGAGAACTTATTCAGAAACCACGACATAAGGACAAAAAGGTTTAACATGTTTCTGTAACCCTCCTAAGAATGTGAATTATTTTATCTTTGTTAAGTATACGATAATAACATGATGTGACAAGAAATGCCCTATTTCCTAACATGTTACGTTTTGAATCACGGAATGATTGATCACTTATATAAAGGTATTTAAAGTATTCTTAGCGCAAGGCCCTTACCCGGGGGTCATAATACCGTGGTTTAAGTATGTTACCAGTATACAAATGGTACAAGTTTATATATGTTACAAGTTCAAGTATTTATCTATGTTACAAGTTCAAGTATATACAAGTCTACGTATGTTACAAGTTTACAAGTTTAAGGCTGTTACAAGTTTACGTATGTTATAAGTTTAAGTCTGTTATAAGTTCACGTATGTTATGAGTTCTAGGATATTACAAGTTTTTAGTACCGAGGAACAAGAATGCTTTATATGGACTTGTTAGCACTATTGAAGAGCCAGGTATAATTAAGTTTGAATTCTGATTTTTGTTTATGAATTAAGCAAAATGCATATGTATGAATTTGTTCCCGTTTATGATATGACATGACATGTATGGTTGGTCTGTAAAACCTGTTAATTACTGGTATGGAACAAAGTGCTACGTGGAACTAAGTGCTACATTGTGAGCCACCTCTAGAGTCCATGTGAGCCACCTCTTGAGTCCATACATATATGAATGAGGCTTATAGCCAATCTGGGCCTATGGCCATTCTATATGATCTATGAGGCCAGAGGCCATTCTGTATTTTCGGTATGGAGCAAAGTACTGTAAGGAACTAAGTGCTGCAATGCGAGTCACCTCTAGAATCCGTACGAGCCACCTCTTGAGTCCATACATATATGCTAGTTATGAGGCCTATGACCATTTCAGATAAGTTATTATAATATGAAACAGAGTGCTACATGGAACTAAGTGTTACGGAGTGAGTCACCTCTAGAGTCCGTGTGAGACACCTCTTGAATTCATACACACATGTTTCAAGGGCCTCGTGCCACATGTTCAAGGGCTTCATGCCAACCTTTCAAGGGCTTTATGCCAACTTTCAAGGGCTTTATGCCAACTTTTTAAGGGCTTCATGCCATATGTACAAGGGCTATATGCCACCATGTTTAAAAGTTTAATGCTAATATGTTCAAGGGCTTAAAGCCAGTATGTTCCAAGATATTATGTTTCAAGACTGGGCCTTAGGCCATTCAAGAATTAATACAGAATCAATTAACCTTATGCCTCATTATTTATGTATGCATTGATATGTATTTTAATTCAAGTTGAGCATTGAATCGTTTATGTACTATTATTTACTGAGCTTCGCTCACTTTGTGCTATGTCTGTTTTGTAGGTAATCACTTTGGGAGTCCGTCTTAACCCTTGACGCTCACCCTTCAGTTGTCAACCTCAGTTTGTCCAGGCTCCCAGACCAAGTCTATGCATTTATGTCAAGTTCTGATAAGATTTTGGCTTGCACTTTGATTATTTACCTAAGGTTAAAATGTATATATGTGGTCCCTTTTTATACCAATGTTCGATTATGCAATCATGTACGTGTATGGGTATGTGGAAAAAAATAAATGGCCCTCACGAATGTGATCCTGGCATGTTAGGTTTAGCTCAATGGATGCTTTTCTGTGTTATTTTATTATATTAAGTGCTTCCGTTCAGGCCCCATATGATATGCATATCAGGTTAAGTGTCCGTTTCTGTATGGGTCATGCCCGAACTTTTAGGGGCGATTTTGAGGCGTGACAAGATCAATTTGTGGATATATATATATATATTGGGAATATCTCCATAGTACACATATATTGAATAGAATATTCTCCATTTCCCTTCCCCATGGCCGGCCAACCTAGGGGAGTGTGAGGGATCAATTTTCAAGGCTTGTAATCATGGCATTCTACAAGCAAAAGTACCAAGTACCCCTAAATCAAGGGATTGTGTTCCCAACCTAGTTCCATTCCAACTAGAGGCTAACTAAATCTTGTCTAATCACATAATTAAGTCCCCTAATCACTCCCTATTCCTTTAGACTCCAAGTAAATCCAAACTTCTTAATCCAATTCCAACTAATGGGCCTTTGTGTCTTTTCACACCAAATTTACCTATATATACAACCATCCTCTTAGCATAGCATACACAAACAACTCACACACACACCTACATTCGGCCTAGAGGAGGGAAAGGAGAGCAAGAGAAAAGTCTTGAGAGGTGAGAGAGAGAGGAAGGAAGAGGAGAGCAATCTTGTTCAACTTGGCCTAGCCTAGCAAGTAAGTCACAACACAACCCTTTCTTTTATTCTCCTTTTTCAAATACATGCTCTTAAGGGTTCTAAACATTGTTTCCAGATGTGTTTTAGTGATTTTCTTGTGTTAAAAATGAAAAGAGTTGAGCCATGATTCTACTCTTCTTGTAGTTCCCCTTATTCGGTACAAAACTATCTTTTTCATACCGATCTCTTAAACTTTCCAAAGGCACACCTTCAAGATAAATTTCTGAGTTCAATATATATTATTTAGCATATTTTCATCGCATAAAAGAAATGAAAAATTTCCCTTAGTGGATCTCTTCCTCACAAATCTTCTTGTTTTGACTATTGTGCATTAAAAATCTATTTTTTACAGCCAACTTTCAAAAATTTTAGAAAAACGTAGAAAAATCTTATGGATCTCATTTTTATGCCAAAATCTTCCTTAAGAAGTTAGTTTTCAAGGAAAATTGGTTTCATTGAAAAAGAGTGAGCAGTTTGTAAGAAAATCCGATTTTCGTAACGATCGACGAATCTGGACAGCGCTGGAGTGTTTCTTAATTAACTAAAAATCTAGAAAAGCTATCCCATTTCCGAAATATGTTTTGAAAACTAGATTAAATTCTCTTTGAACCATAGGAAGGCTGAGTTCGGGAAAAATTTGAAACAACCCTTTAGATTTTAATCTTTAATGGGTACTAAATTTGAAATTTCTGTTTGGCATTGATATTTCATGCTATTGTGTTCATGAATATGCTTGTTAATAAATATGAATGTGACTTAATATGATATCACACTTGCAATGGTTGTATATCTTATATTTTAGCCCTTCAATGATGCTTACACTTATGCAAGTTTATTCTTGTTACTTGCTTAATGGGGTGGTTAATGGGGTCTCGATCACATGAAGTATTATTATGAGATAAATTTCTGTCCCAATTGAATTGTTTCGCGGGGCGTGTTCCCTTTTGAAAGTTACTGTCTTGCGCAAGTAGTTGTTCGGAACCTTTAAACGGAGCGGTTGTATTCGGACCCTAGGTGGTTTGGTGTAAGGAGGGAATGGGCAAGGCCCTATTTTATTGTCTCTTTTGAGGCCCTGCGGTTGGTGCTGTGCGGTACATAACTGTTGGTAGGCATCCAAGGTAAGGTCTGCAACAAAGCAGTAAAAGAGGGGGCATACCGAATAATCCGCGCCCGATTCTTGTGGTTGGGAGGACGAAGTCTCTTTGGGGGATTTCGAGTTTACTAACATCTAACTTTGTAACCCTTGTCTGTTTAGTTGAATATCATGCTTCATTACTTGTTGTCATATTTGTGATTGTGTATTGGACTGGGAAAAACGGGACGGGGTGTATGTGCGTTTACTGGGCATTCAAAGCTGACGGTGTATCATGCCAGGTGCTGAAGAGGAGCTTATAGCTGGAGACGATGACCCAGAAACCTTCGAAGACATTTGACTATCTTAGAAAAGTTAGAAATTTCCCTTTTGATATTTTGTAAGGCTCATATGAAGATTTAAATTTTCTTTGGGATGTAATGTAATGGAACGAGCTTTTGTAATTAAGGGATATTCATGGTTATTATGTACTTATATTTTAACTCCAATATAACCCCTAACGTGGCTTATGAGACCTTGTGTCAATACCTCTTAAGATCTGTCAAAAAGGTAGTGACCTAAGAAAGCTGGAGTTAGAAGGGAGGCTAATTTGACTCTTCCGGCGATCTGGGATCTTATTTGGTTATTAACCATAGGACTCATTAGTGAGTTTCCCTTGACTACAACCAATAATGTAGATTTGGGGCGCCACACCTACATATCATAACACAGATACAAATTCGATTAACAATTCATTCATTTCCTAGTCTTTTCCTTTATTTAATTGTTTATGATTCGTTCATTTCCTGCTTATCTTTAAATATTCCGGGGGGTCTAAACATGCTCGTACACAATTTTAGAGGGTCAGAGACGTTATCAGAAATTAACAGTTTTTCACCCTGATTTCTGCACGTGCAGAAGTCCTTCACCACACATGCATTTAGTGCAGAAGCAATGCTTTGATTTGCCCTGTTTTCTGCACGTGTGGCTGTGAGCCCCGCACGTGCAGTTCTAGGCTTATCTGGGCAGTCCAAAAATTATCTCAACCTCAAGCTTCTAAACTTATATTCAAGCCCCAATTCATACAAATCCACTTCAAAAACATGGCATATATACATTATCAAAGTGTATTTCTAACTCGATTGAATCAAAACTTACTTAAATTTCAATATCAAGTCCCTAGCTTCCATGAATTGATGAATTTCTTCATTTTCTTTCAAATTCACTCACATGATCATTTTGTATATCATGCTTGAGTTAGACTCTTACAAATGCCAAAGATTAGGGTTCAAGTTTTCACAAGTAACCTTAAAACAAGCAAGGATGAAGATATACACTCTTAAATCAAACAAATCCAAAGGATTCAAGTTCACTTACAAGACCATAGTTCAATTAAGCTCTTAATTCCAAAACCCTAACTCCTTTGGGTGTGAAATCTCTAGTTCAAGTCTTGATTTTAAACAAGTGAAGAGACATTCCAAGAGTTTGAGTTAATTTTTACATACCTTAAGCTAATTCCTTGATTTCTTCAATCTTCCAAGCTCTCAAGCCTCACTTTATCTTCTTCCTTTTCTTCTTATTCTCCCTCTCTAGAACTCTCTACAAAATATTTTGAGCTTAAACCTAGGTTCTCTAAGGCTCTTTATATATCTATCTTATGTTAAGTTACAAGCATAGGTTAATTAGTCTAAGCTAACTCCCTAGCTTAATTAAACACAATTAATTTATTACAAATCAATTTTTTACAAAACTTCATATTAGGCTTCAAAAATCATACTAATCACAAATATCAAGTCAGTTTCGATTTTTGACATCTCTATGACCTTCAATTTTTAGCTCAAAGATCTAATTTCAATAGATTTTCCTACACTCAACAGATAGAAATTCAAAATCATATCATTCACACAATTAAGCATGCAATTTCAGGTAAAACACATAATCACATAGATAATTAAAGAATAAAAGCATAAAATGGAGTCAGGTTATCACAATGTGATTCCTAGTAGGGCTCTACGACGGGGAATTAGAATCCTACTAGAATTCTGCTATACAAAACTTATAAAAGCTCAAAGTTAACCTAATTTAGTTATCGTAATCATTATTCTCATATTCAAAGAGCTTTTCTTTCTTATTAATCTTAATTGCTGACTTAGGCATCTGTCACGATCCAAACCCGCCCCTATAGGTGTAACGTCATGAACGGCCAGTAATCTTAGATTACCTACGGCCTCCGTTAACAAAACATGCTTAGATTAATTTGTGGGGCTTAGCGGAAGCAATATAAGACTTGAAAATAATCCATTGAGCCGTGCTTATATGAAAAGACTTCACGTAATAGCTGTGCAACCATTCTTTTAGTACATGTATCACAAGCCTTTAAAACATCTAATCCATACAAAATGAAATTCCCCAATTTATAATTTAACAAAAACCCCCTATACAAAAACCAACGAAATAAAATTTCAAAACAAAAGTTCGTAACATAAGGGGTTTGGACTTCGCTTGGCTCCACTTAAGCCCAAGCTAGCTCCTTCTTGGAAGCTTTACAAATGGCTGACAATGGGGTAGACTTCGAGGCATTCCTTATCCTTGATGCTCAACTTGCTTACCTACAAATACATATAAATAGTGGGCTAAGGCCCATTGAGTAACAACAGAATAAAGAGGTTATATGAATGAAGTTTGATAACACTTCAATACCAATTTCCCATTTTTATTCAAATCTCGATATTAGTAACCATTTCAATCCATTTACGTGGCACATCCAATAGTGTAACAATGTATCAATGACAGTGGGACCACAAGGGTCATTCAATGGGACCACGGTAGGTCATTTAATATTTCATATTCAAGTGACCATATGGGTCTAACATCAGAGATCTCTGTGTTTTAATTATCCAATGGGCCACAATATTGTTTTCCTGGGCGAGGGCCAATAGGCCATGGTATTAATTTCCCCCAGGCAAGGGCCTCACTAAAGGATGCCACGAGTTCAATTTCAAAGCAGAACTTCATTCATTTATATAAAACAACATTTCAATAAACCATTCCATCAATCATCATACGATTTCGAAAACAATAACAATTTCAAAAATAAATATAACTTGAACATATATTTATAAAGTTACGACTCACAGTGGGTTATGTTGTCACTAAGCCTCGGATGTCCACCTAAACAGAACACATAACAAATACACAATTGAAGCCCCATTCAATAGCTATTTCACTTTAATTTAACTCTTCTTATGTGTTTCTAATTATTCCATGATTATATGTGTCCAATTGGTGCCTAAGAGTATTTGAATTGATATGAGGATGCAAGTATGCTCTTAAGAGAGTTAGCCAAAATTTGCAAAAAATAGAGTCTACGCTCGAGCGCATCTTTGGACTCCCAAGCGATCTGCAAACTCTGCAAAAGTACTGGTTGCTTGATTTTTAGACTCGAGCCAACTTTCTGTTGCCTGAGCCATGAGTAATGAAAAATAGGGTTCGATCGAGCACAAGTTTTGCCGCTCGAGCCACTGTGTAATTGTCTGCAAAACTTCTGGAAGCTTGAATTTTATGTTCGAGAAGCACTTTCTTCGCTTGAGTGAATTGGTCAAATTTTGGAATTTCTAGAATTGTGTTTAAAGTTTAAAACATGAATTCAAAGGTCCAAAACTTGCAAGTTTGGTACAAAAACATGGAAAAACATTGTATAATAAGTGTGCCTTAAAATTGTCTCATATGCTTAAATGTTTTAGGCTTTAACATGTGCATGTTTGTGTGTGTTTTGTCTCTCATTCCTTAGTGTGTTGGCCACTGTTTTGGGCCTAGTATAGGGCTTCCCAAATTGGTATAAGTCCATTGTTTGCATGTGTTGCATGCTCACCTTGTGTGTTGTCATATACTTAGCCTATTGCATGTGTTGTATGCTTCAATCGCTTTGCATTTGGCATGCATTCTCTTGGCTAAGTTGCCTAACATGTTGTCCATGTTGCACCTTGCATGCTTGTGTGGTTTAGCTTGCATAGTTATTCCATGTCTTGCATACTTATTTGCTTAGGTTGTGTGCCTATTGCATGCTTACTTGTTTGCCTCTCATGTTGGCACACTTAGCTCACATGTCTAGGTTGCATATCATTGCATGCATCTTTCACCTCTTGATCAAGCCATGATAGAGGTTGAAGCCCCTTTATGTGTTTCTATACATTGCATTTCATTTGAAATCAAAATGCACGGCTTGGTTCCTTGGCCATCACGCATTGAAATGCGCGATTGGTGGTCCGAGAATCAAGGAACATACCCCTTTGAGTCACAAACATGATAAGGGATGTGTTGGTGCACATATATTTGCTTGAAATGCATTGTCATGCCTTGTTTTGCCCTCTGTTGCTGTCAAAACAGTTTCTGCAGGAAGCTTTGGCCGGCCGGCCATTTATACTGCCGACCGACCAATTATTGATGGCCGAGAGCTCAACAAATGGTCGATGACCATCCGGACATGGCCGGTGACCATTCCTTTAGGCGCGTGGTGTTCCACAGCACTCAGAGAAGCAACCTTGGAGTTTGTGCAATTTTCAAAGGTGCCAAACAGTAAAAACAGAGGCAACTTGTGCGTGGCAGTGGACTTCCGAACGAACCAGCATGCATTA
>NW_021024691.1:1606645-1666718 GCF_004153795.1 Camellia sinensis
ATTATAACATAAAACTTAGTCCAATTTTGAAACCAATCTCTCAAAATCACGAGCCAAATTCGCAAAATCAAATTTAATTCAAGCTCAAACCATGAAATTGAAACCATGCAAGAGATGAACTCTTAATCTCTTTGTAAAACTTAAACAGATGATATGAAAAGTGTAAAAACATGAAGAACTCTTGAAATAAATGTGTGAGGGTCCCATGCATGTAGAGAATTTCATGGAATATCAAGCTCAAAGTTAAGACTTCATGCATGCATGCACATGATCATGCTCAAACCTTCCACAACTATGATGATCCTAGCATATCTACGAAATTATGCAAATGGACTCAAAGCTTGGTGAATTCATTTCTTATATGGATTATTCACAAGAATTGAGTGTGGTTTCCATATCTAGAGTTGAATTCAAGTGCAATCCTAGCTCCAATCTTCAAATCTTTCACAAATTCTCTACAATTCTCCTTGTTCTCTCTCTAAGTGTTGAGTTTACCCTCATTCTCTCTCAAAATCTCAGCTCAATTATGTTTTTGAGCTCAATAAGGCTCATTTAACACACACACACACACATATAGGTGTAATTAGCTTAAGCTAATCAAGCTTGCTTAGAGCTAATCAGTCTACTTAATTCTAATTAATTCCAATCAATTATTCTAAATATTTTTTATCCAAATCAAATTTCAATTAAAGTGCTATAAAATTATTATATTCTAATTAGCCTATCGAGCTAGTCAATTTTGGTTTTGATGCAATATGGGCTTTTAATTTCTGATTTTAAGTCGTTAAGTAGAACAGATATTCCATGTATCAATAGATAATCACAAAAATTAAACATATAATCACACAGTTAAAGACATGGCCATGCAATTAAGCTAATTAAAATAATGTAATATAATATTACGGAGGTCTGGGTCATCATAAGCATCAAAGGGGTTTTTTGACACACACTAGCCGGTAAACTATGTTTTGTGATTTCAGGTCATACGACAACGTTTGAATTGGAGTGCATGCTTGATCAACAGGGTTATACAAGTGACGAATATTTCGTGCTGGTACATTGGCACGTCTATGGAAAGTTCACAAATTAACCTTTTGATCTATTTTTCTTCAACAACTTTTATGGAAAAACAACAAAGATCTACCACTCTTCTCCGTCAATGGCGAGACACTAGAGGCCAACAAGGGGCGCAGAATTTGCCCTATGCCCTCCCATAGTTGATCTTGACCCTCAAGAAAGAAATCTTCACAGGGATCCACAAGAAAAGTGTGCTTTGAGGTTTTGCTATTCCCGAAGCCCCAATGGGCAAAGAAAAGAACTATGGACACCAGGGCTAGGAGAATAGAGTAAAAGCAGTGACAAGACGAAAGGGCGACAAGTACTTTACGCTCAGGCAGAAGACCGTGTCGTGTAGCGCAAGAGTATGCGTCCGCTCAGGTAGGAACAATGTATGAGGTATGAGTTGGTGCATAAGCTCCAACTGAGATGCATTGGGCCCTCTTCCCGAGGCTGTTTACTGTTTTATTAGATTAGTTAATTTGCTTAACTAGTTTAATTTGTCTGTAATATTTAATTAGCTTGTAGGTTAGTTAAATCTGTATTATTCTTTCGGTCCCTCTGAGCGAGGGCAAATTTGTAATAAGTGTGGGTGCGTGTATGCATGTCATCCAACCCCCACTTCCTTTTTCCTTTTACTTACCTGCTTTGATGGTTAGTACTAGGGCATATTTAATTTAGCATCCTTATGCTATGCATGCGTGCATCATTCATCGGTATTGCATGCATCGGGATCGGCACATCATGCTAACTGCATAGTATTTCAAATCTAACTTGAATACGTGCATCAAATGGTTGCATTTCACATGCCATCCTAGGATTAGCCGAGCCTATCCTGATTGCATTCGGTATGCGTTACATTAGGCACTTAACATGGACTTGGATCATACATTGATTGCTAACAAGTTCTTTGTTTTGGCTTGGAGTACACTGTAAGTATTTTGTGCTTTAGCATCTCACACAAGTGTGAATGTTAACATGACAGCATCCTTACCATGTGGCTAAATGCTTATGTGATATGAACTTCCTGAATGCCTGTGGGTGAAGGTTGGATTGCTTGAGTTGGAACAACTCATCAAAATCCGTGTTTTAGCCTACTCACGAGTAGCAAATTTGAAAACATTTTCCAAACAAACGGATATGCGATGCTTTGTTCCAAATTAGGCGATCTAATCTATACTTGTTTTGCTGTGCTCATCACATAGTAATTCTAGCTAATTAACCGGAATAAGAACACATAACGTTTTCAAAATTGGATATCATGGTTAGTAGAGGCCAATCTTCGGATCGGGCGAGAGGGGGTGCTCATAGCTGACCTTCCCCAATCGTACCCAAGTTCCCGAGCCGAGGCAACTTTGGTAATGACAGACACGTGGCCTTAGGCAAACGAGTCAGGGTTTCCTAAATTCCCCCATTAAAAAATATTTAGGTGGCGACTCTATATCTGGCAAAGCAGTCCATGTTTGGCACTTCTTTTCTAAAAATCTGTTTTCTCAAAATGATTTGCCGGATTTGGACTCTTTGGTTCAAACTAAGAACCGTGACACAAAAGGGAGTCTGAACTGTGGTGGCATAAAGCCCGAGGGCGCGTCCACACCTTTATCACCAGATGGAGGGCAAAAGCAGCAACCAACAGACCACTTGAAAAAGACCAAATCTGTATGATAGTCAAAAATCTGCATGGAGAGATGTTATAAAAAATGATAGTCCTCCCGTTCTTCACTTTTAATGACTTAAATGAGATAGGGGTCCAAATAGAGGATGCCATCAAACAGGGAATCATTGTGGAGGATAAGGAACCTAATTAGAAGCCTTTTGGTCGCAATTCCAATGCTACCACCAGTGGTAGTACAGCTGTGAAGCTCTTCTTTGACAGAACTCGAAAGTCATAAGTGACGGGAGTGAATGTCAAAGCCCAGAGACGACCCATTTTTGACAAGGCCAAAGACTTAGACAAACAAGCAAGATAACAAAGAGGTGTGCCCGTAGGCAGGGGCAAAATGCAAAAGACATGCACAATGCCGGACATAACTTATGATCATGCAAAGAAAGCTGTAATGAATTATACACAATAAATGCGACAATTTAAGCAAACGAATACAAATCGAACTACATTACATGCAGAAAGAAAGTAAGAGAATTATGCAATTCTCGCCACGTCTCACACGGAGAATACAATACCGTCCGGTTCGTCTGGTCGCACCAGCTTCAAATGAACCGTACATACAATATCGTGCCTGCAAAAGACATACAATATCGTGCCTGCAAAAGAAAGAAACTCAACAGGTACAATATCGTTAGAGACATGCATGGCAATGCAAGTGAAAAGTGCGTGATAACGCAAGCAAAGTGTGGGTGCATGACAATGCAACCTAAGCGTGACGCATAACAATGCGAAAAGGGTGCATAACAATACGACAAGACGTGCATAACAACACGCTTAAAGTGTGCGTAACAAATACAAGAGAGAAAAGGGTGCATGACAATGCGAGAGAAGCGCAACTTCAAAAGTATGTTCGAGACAAAATGCCGAATAAGGAAATATAAGCCTTAACGCGAGCGATTTGACCGGAACCTCCGATTTACCTTGCGGAGGGGTCACAACGTACTCAAAAAGGATACACCTTGTGCTTGACGAGTAACGATGAGCCACGCATCAAAGAGTTGAATTTAAAGTTCCCACGGAGACAATTTTGTGCCGAAAAGTGTACTTTTCTTGTACTTTCTCGAGAGCCGAGGACTCCAATCATCACCAAAATACACAAGGAGAACAAAGGGACTTTGGAGACCACTCATGAGGGCCACCGACCACCTAGAACAGCCACTGACCAGTTGTTGACCACCAAGTGGTCGGCCAGCCAGAAAAACTGGTCAGCCGACCAGTTTATATAATTCGGGGCAGTTTTGTCTTTTAAGGTTCGGCCCTTTAAGTATACAAGTCCAAATCAATTTTGCTCACACTTCTAAGGCCGAAAACAACTTCTCTCCCTCCCTAGACCTTTTTCTCTCTCAGATCTTCACTTTGTACGCGTTTTCCAACGCCCCACGCGAAGTTGTTTTGCGAAAACTTTCGATTCTCTTCGTTTTGAACCCTGATTAAAATTCAATTTCGGAGCTTCTTTTTCCATTTTCACCACTTGAGGTATGTTTGTCTCGAAGTTTGGCACCTTTTCTCAGGTGTTGACTTTTGTTGACTTTTTCTCTTCCCGAGAGTTGATTTTTGTTGACTTTTTACAATTTTGGCTCATTTTGCTCATTTTTGTAGATTTCTTCGGATGGCAGATCACTTTCATCATGACAGAGGTTCTCCACATGCCGAGGACGAGCCAAACATTATGCCATTGCCTCTGAGGATACGACCGTTTGATCCTACAGCATACCACCCGGAGGAGCACATTCTTCCTCCTAACACTTTCTATCACTTTACAGACTTTGCGCGGCGAGCACCCGTGGACCTACTGCTACGGTAGCCAGAGTCTCACCTATCTCACCAAGCGCAAGAGGTACCTACTTCACTTTTACATTCTCTGCGATGCATTCCGTATTTCCTGCACATTTCATGTTTTCACTATGTATTTTATCTACTCGTTCTGAACGCATTCATATGCACAGTACTTCTACTTATCTCGGCATATGGCTCACACATAGCACAATACTGATTTGACATGCAGCTTATTTAGGATATGATGCTGACATGGCACACAGCTCACAACACAATATTCTGGTAATTTGGCACACAGCTCACTCTGAACACACGGTTCGTCCTGACCACACAGTTTATTTCGGTCACATAGCACATTTTTTGGGCACACAGCTCACTTTTCGGGCACATAGCTCATTCTTTGGGCACGTAGCTCACTTTTCGGGCATACAGCTCATTCTTTGGGCACGCAGCTCAATTTTCGGGCACGCAGCTCACTTTCCGGGCACACAGCTCCTTCTTCGGCCACGCAGCTCAGTTTCGGGCACACAGCTCATTTTTTGATTTTAAACACCCAGCTCAGCGTTTTTCATTCTGAACACACAACTCATTCACTTCACTTTGAACACGCAGCACACATTTCAATTCTGAACACACAGCTCATACACTTTCATTTGTGAACACACAGCTCATTCACTTCATTTGCATGCAGCTCATATTGAACACACAGTTCATAACACTATATTTGATTTAATTTGCACGCAACTCATATTGAACACACAGTTCACAACACAGTATTTGATTTAATTTGCACGCAGCTCATACTTTTCATTTTGAAACTGAATACATCTATTCGTTCTGGACGCAGGTATCTTCCCGTTCCATACGGGGTTATGGATCAATCATTGCTAGGGAGTGGTATATGGAGCTCCCAGATATTGTTCGCCATATCGTGGATGAGGCAGGATTTGGACCTTTCTGCGCGAGCTTATCACGTCATCTGGCGAGTAAGACCCTCATGGGGGCACTTGTGGAGAGATGGTGGGACACCACCAACTCGTTCCATTTTTCATCTACTGGGGACATGACGATGACCCCATATGACTTTTCCATGCTGACAGGCCTTGACGTGGTCGGCCGACCTATCCCCTACGATGCAGATATGGGTGAGTGGGAGGCCGCTTGGATTTATCTGCTGGGAGCCCGTCCGCCGATAGACAGATCATCAATGGTTAGGTACACCTGGTTTTCCGAGCAGTACAAGGGGACTGCGCCCCAGAGTTTTGAGGCCATACGGCAGTATGCCCAGGGATTTTTGATGTTCCTCCTTGGGACCACTCTGTTCTCCGATAGGGGAAACACAGTTGGACTTTATCTACTCAATGCTTTGGTAGACCTATCACAGGTCTGTCAGTATGATTGGGGTGGCGCTGGCCTCGCTACCCTTTATTGCTACATGAGCGCAACCTCCCGCGGGCAGTGGGTGGCTACTGGCGAGCCTGGGAGGTATGTTCTGCCCTCTTTGATTTACATTTCTACTTTTCATTACCTGTACACTACATACGGCACACATTACATTATGTATTCTACATTCTGCATTCAGCATTCTATACCCTTTATATATTCTGTATACTGACAGCTACTGTCCTGTCTTTCACAGCTATGGGTTTATGCCTATTTCCCAACGCTGGCCCCTGAGCTGGAGGTTAAGGTGCCTCTTGAGATCCCCTACTCTCGCAGATTTGGGGGTCGGTACCAACCGAGGCCTCGGGAGACTCTGCTATACCTCCGGCAGTTCTTCGACACTGTATGGGCGACAGAGGTAATCAAGAACTCTCAGTTCTTCATGCTTTCAGCTTTGATTCATCTTGCATATTTATGACATCTAATCCGTTTATGCACTTGCCATCCGCAGATTACTTGGCAGCCATGGGCACCCTTGTCAGGAGATGCCCAGTTCCGGTTCCCTGGGGCGTGGGCCGCTTCTCGATATAGGGTTTTATTTGAGGAGCCAGCTGGCAGGGCCTGGTTTCTGGGGGATCACTTCTTGCGTCAGACAATGGGCAACCCTGCTCAGGATATCTCCTCAACACCTCCAAAGGACATGCGGTCCACTGAGAGACTCACTCCACAGGAGGTCGAGGCCCTTATATTGGGTACTGACGCAGTTCTGTTGCTGGAGGAGGGGGAGTACGCGACCTACCGCCATACGTACTTGATGCCTCCACTGACAGGTGTCTGTACTCCCACGAGGAGGGCTGCTGGCATGCCATCATCGAGTCGAGCCCGGGCTACAGATATTCCTTCGACCAGCAGAGCTGGCACATCGAGAGGTAGGGCTGGATGGATGCCCTCTATTTGCCAGTATGTTGGATGGCCAGATCTTCCGACCAAGCTGACAGGTTGGGAGTATAGGACACCATACTAGATCCCGCTAGAGCCTCCGCGGCCCAATCACCAATACGTCAGTGACCCTGACTCGCTACTGGTATGCCTCACAGTTTTCATTTATCATTCAGATATTTAGACATTCATTCATTCACTAATGACTTGAACTTGTGTGTGCAGCCTCCCAGGGAATATACTGAGGGATTAATCGGAGTGGTGGCTTCACTTGAGGGCATGGTTTTGCGGAGGGAGACGGTGCTTTGTGCCTCCGATGTTCAGGTACTTCTCAATTTCCTCGCATTTATCATGCTTCTAATGACATGTGGAAACCAAACATTTCACTGTATTGATTCATTATATGGGTAGAGCACATCTGACACATCGTATTCATACACTATATCCGCATGCATTCACTCTATGTCATTCTCGCATCTATATCTGATATACATACTGGCTGACGCATTCAAACTGTCCTTTTCAGGTCCTACCTCTGCGGACTGGGCCATCCAGGCCTTCTCAAGGAGCTGGGAGAGGGGACTCGACTCATAGTCGAGGCAGACGTAGAGCACCTATCAGAGATGACGAGGAGTCCAGCGAGGAGGAGGAGTCTGCACATCCTCAGTCAGAGACATCCGTCGGCAGAGAGGATGACTCTGGTTCCGGTTCTGAGAGCGGAGGTGATGCCGAGGAGGATTCTGAGGACGGCGGCTCCGATTCAGATAGTGGTGCTGGTGGGGGTGGTGCAGAGGCTGCTCAGCTGAAGAGGATGAAGAGAGCCTCCCGATCTTGAGCCCGACAGCACTGATGCAGATGTTCCTGCTTTATTTTCCTTTTTACATGTAATTATAGCACATTGTACAGCGTTAGGCAGTTTTATTTTCTTTAAACCTCGTACCCTGTTGTAAAATGTTGTAAAAAAAAGCTATGATGGAATGAAATAGCTTTTTGTTCAAAAAGTGTTGTATTTTGTATTCTTAGCATCGCATCGCATCATTTTGCACAAAAAAGAGATTGAATAGAAATTGAGCATTGTACATTGCCAAGTCAAGTAATGAGCCAACATAGCAAATTAAACAGCTTAACTCACCAAGAAACAACAAGACCTTAGCAAGTTTACAACTCGATAAGCAAATCTTGACAACTCGATAAACAAAGAACAACAACTCGATAAGCAAATGAGTCTTGAACAAATGGAGCGACGGGACGCACCTGAAACAGAGGTAAACTCGGACCTTCAGCATTCCCAAAGCATGGAAAGGCTAGGAGCTCTCTTCTAGAGGCTAGGAACAGGCTGAAAACCAGTTTTTCTCCATGGCCGACCACCAAAAGTGGCTGGCCGACCAGTTTTTGTTCTGCAAACCAGTTATATGGCCGGCCGACCAGTTGTCCTGGTGACCTCAAGATTTTTTACACTTGTCCTTCTAACAGTGCCTTATCCTCCATAAAGGTTCCAGCTTCGTGGTTCTCTCATTCCATCTTAGTTGTGCATCAAAATGAAGGCATTTCTCGTCCAAAATTTCACAACTTGGATTGCTACTTAGACGGCTCAGAAAAGTTAAACTTCCGGGGCTTTGGCATAAATGCACTATTCACACTGAGTCGCACCCCGCCGCACTTTCCGTTTCTCCATGCCGCAACAAGGTTTTGAAATCCGATAACGCATGTCTTTAGCTTTGGCAGGCAAGAGATGTGTCCTACCTTCGAAGACTTCTAAGCTTTGATGGAATCCGAGCACAACGAAGAAATCTTGCCCCAGCTTCGCTTCGGCCACATCCAAGCCTTAGGACAAATGTGTGGGCTCACTATGCATGACACTCGGTCATTGATTTGTGACGGAATGTTGGACATTCCGAGTTTGATTCATCGATTTTCCGATATCGGTGACCGCGGCCATCATTGGCAGGGCTTTCGGTGACATGCGCTTTGCTTGTGCATGTTGTCCCATTTCTTGCTTGCCCCAGGCTCCGGAGGGTTTAGCACTCGTTTGATCGAAGTTGCCCAAGGCTTAAAAGAGGGCAAGAGCTGCATTGCCATGACACTGGCCGAGACATTGATGGGCTTGGACGCTTTCCATCACCAGAAGACGACCAGATTCGCGGGGAGTCCACTACTGCTACATGTAATGTTTCCCACCCTGTCTCACATATATATTGCTCACATCACTCGGCCCTCAGGCTCGATTTTTCTCTGAAAACCCTTTTCTCACTTTTCTCTCATCGTACATCTCTCTATTCTTTAATCTCTCATTTTTCATCCCTCCCCAGGTGTGGCTGATGGACAAGTTGAGAGTGGTGGACTCCTGCCCGGCATACTCAGCTCACAGCTATTTCTTTCGACGATGTCTAGTCGATGCCCTTGATAAGGGATGGTGGTTCGATTGGATGTGCAGTTTGTCCGCAGGCTGTATTGCTTGGCGGTGTCCCTGGCTCAATCTACCGGCGATGAGCTACAGCATGTCCCGGCAGACCGAGATTTAGTGATCAGCCTGACACACTGTGTGTTCTATTTTCCTTTCCAGTTTTGACGCCAGTTTGGACATGATCAGACTTGCCCAGAGGAGGGGATAGAGTACCCAACTGCATTTCCTGTCCGAGGCACGCAGCTTGCTCGGTATGCCACGGCATGGAGGACTAAAGAGCTTCTGGCCCCCGCTCCCACTTTCAGTTACACCCTCTCTAATGAGTGCATAGATTGGCTCAATGAAGAGGCACAGGTGGGGCCTACTTTGGCATTAGAGGCTTCGACCAGCTTTGGGAGGGGGCGTAGAGACACCTGACTATGCCCCGGATTTATTTGCTTTAATCAGAACTTTCAAGTTTTCTTTATGAATGTAATGAAAAGCAACTTCAATTTTGTATTCAAAAGCGGGAGAACTCTATATTGAAATCAATGAAATTGAAGGTTGTAGGTACTGAAAATTTTCCGTTTGGTCCAAAAATGGTCTAAGTTGTAAAAAGATTAATTTGAACAAAATCAACTTTTATTAAAACTTTTCAAAACCATTTTCGATATGGATCAGAACTGGACACGCCTGAGATCTGTCACTGAGATGCACAACCCTGGATTCTGGTAACTGGAAAGTTGCTCTTAGTCTGAATAACACTACACTGGAGATCACAACCGAGCTCTTGAACACAGAATAGACAAAGATGACCGAACATGATCACATGGACAAAGTTGATCAGGGAAGTGTTTATGGCTGGACTTCAGAATGAAGTTGCCTACGTATCCCAAAGATGGAAATCAAGCCTTACGTAGTTCGGCTCAGGTTCACTCATGTATTAACACTCTCCTTTTGCGCTCTAACTTTTGCCAAGGCCGCCCTTTGCGGGTTTTCAACCTTGCAAGCTCAGTTTTTATAATTTCAAATTTTATGTGCTCTAACTTTTGCCTAGGTCGCCCTTTCGGGTTTTCGGCCTAGCGAGCCACTCAGGGATAATATTTCTTCAACTTGTCCATGTTGATCGGTTGGGAGAACTCTAGACCATCTAGGTCCATCAGAACGACAGCTCCGCCTGACCAGATAAACTTGATGATGTAAGGACCAGTCCAATTAGGTCTGAACTTGTCTCTAGGGTCGTGAATGGGAGCTCGGTTGTCTTTGAGCACAAGATCTCCTTCTTTCAAATTCCTGGACTTAACCTTCTTGTTGAAAGCCCTGGCAATTCTTCATTGATAACCCTGAACATGGTACAGTGCTTTCAATCTTCTTTCATCAAAGAGCATGAGTTCTTCGAATCTACTCTACTGCCAATCTGCTTCGACTATTTGACACTCAGCCAGTACTCGTAAAGTCGAAACCTCAACTTCGATGGGTAGAACAGCCTCCATCCCATAAACCAATGAATACAGAGTCGCCCCAGTAGAAGTTCGAATTGAAGTTCGGTAAACCCACAGAGCAAATGGCAGCTTATCTGGCCAGTCCCGGTAGGTTTCCACCATCTTCTGCAAAATGTGTTTGATGTTCTTGTTGGCGGCCTCGACCTCTCCGTTGGTCTGTGGCTAATATGTAGATGACTTGTGAAAAGCCACATTGTATTTTTCTAACAAGTCGATCACTTCCTTCTTGAAATGGGAACCATTATCTGAAATGATCTCGTTCGGGACCCCATAGTGACAGATGATGTTGTTCCTGATGAACTTCGTAACATGTGAAGCCTTCAACACCGCATAAGATTGGGCCTCAACCCACTTTGTGAAATAGTCTATTGCGACCAGAATGAACTCATGCCCATTAGACCCATTCGGAGTGACAACTCCGATCACATCAATTCCCCAGACTGAAAATGGCCATGGCAAAGTCATATTGTACAGCTTCGACGGCGGAATGTTCATGCGGTTTGCATGGATCTGACATTTGTGGCATCGCCGGACAAAATCAATACAATCCTCCTCCATGGTGGACCAGTAGTAACCCTGTCTCAGGATTTTCCGGGCTAGCATCACTCCGTTCATGTGTGCTCCGCACTCTCCTCCATGGATGGCCTCCATCAGGCACTTTGATTCTTCAGCATCAACACACAGCTTATGCATCCCCAGATGACCTCTCTTATACAGTTTTCCTCCGCAGACGATGAACTGAGTAGCCATTCTTCAGATTGCCCTCTTGTCTTTGGCATTTGCCCCTGGTGGATATGCTTCTTTCCCCAAGAAGTTCCAGGCATCGTAATACTAGGGGTTCTCGTCTTTAACCTCATCTATGGCAGCAAACAGCTCGTAGGCCGGCACAAATTTCTGGTCAATGATGATCGAACGCATCCGAACTCCAAAAGGGATGTCTATCATAGAAGATAGAGTTGCTAATGAATCTGCGAACCTGTTGTTTTCTCTTAACAGATGAGCGAAGTTTAGTTTCTCAAACTGAGGAATCAGCAAGTCTAAGGTCTGGTGGTAAATTCTCATCTTTTCTTCTTTGACTTTCCAATCTCCTTTAGCTTGAGATACAACAAGGTTCGAGTGCCCGATGACGTCCAACTGTTTTGCCCCTAGTTCTAGGGCGGCTTCTAAACTAGCAATGCATGCTTCATACTCTGCTTCATTGTTCGAGACTTTGAACCAGAGTTTAAATGCTAGAGGGATACGGGAATTGTCGGGTGCTATTAGCAACACCCCTATCCCATACCCGTATTGGTTTGACGCTCCGTCAAAGTACATCGTCCAGGTTTCGTCTTCGACATGCAGAATGGCCTCGTCTGGGAATAAGTACTCAAATGCTTCATCCCCTTCCACTGGGTGATCGGCTAGGAACTCCGCTACCGCTTTCCCCTTTACTGACTTGCGAGTCACATACTTCAGATCAAATTCGGAAAACAGAAGCAACCAACGGGCTAGCAAACCATTAAGTGCCGGTTTCTCAAAAAGATATTTGATGGGATCTAATCTCGAAACCAACATTACAAAGTGAGCTAACAGTTAGTGCCGCAGCTTCCTGGTAGCCCATACTAAGGCCAGACAAGCCTTCTCCAGTAGAGTGTAGCGGGTCTCGTAATCCAACATCTTTTTGCTCAGGTAGTAGATAGCTTTCTCCACTTTGTCCTCAGACTCCTGTGCGAGCATGCAGCCCATTGTAGTTTCAGTCACTGAAAGGTACAAAATGAATGGTTTCCCCGGCTCAGGCGGTGACAGCACAAGTGGGTTCTGTAAATATTGCTTGATCTGTTCAAAAGCAGCTTGGCATCGGCCGTCCCATTGGAACTTCTTTCCTTTCTTCAGGAGACCAAAAAGTGGTTCACAAGTCAAGGTTAATTTTACGATAAACCGTCTTACGGATTGCACTTTACCCAGAAAGCCTTGCACCTCCTTTTCAGTCCTTAGTGGTGGCATTTCTAAAATGGCCTTGATTTTGGAAGGGTCGACTTCGATACCTCTTTGTGTAATCAAAAACCCTGACATCTTCCCTGCTGTAACACCGAATGTACACTTTTGAGGATTCAACCGCAACCGAAATTCTCTGATCCTTTGGAAGAACTTTTGCAAGGCGGTGTAGTGGCCCTCTCTTTCCTTGGACTTGACAATCATGTCGTCCACGTACACCTCCACTTCTTTATGGATCATGTCGTGCAATATCGTGGTCGCAGCCCGTTGATATATAGCTCCAGCATTCTTCAGCCCGAATGGCATCACCCTGTAACAATATGTCCCCCACGAAGTGGTGAAAACAGTCTTCTCCTGGTCTTCGGGTGCCATCAATATCTGATTGTAGCCTGAGAATCCATCCATGAACGAAAGCAGCGCATGCCTAGCAGTGAAATCCACTAATTCATCGATATACGGCAAAGGAAAGTCGTCCTTCGGACTGGCTTTGTTCAAATCCCTGAAATCCACACATACCCGAATCCTACCATCCTTCTTCGGCACCGGAACTATGTTGGCCAGCCAAGTTGGGTGCTCAGATACTAGCAGAAACCCTGCGTCAATTTGCTTGGTGACCTCTTCTTTAATCTTGAGAGCCCAGTCCGGGCGGATCCTTCTGAGTTTCTATTTAACGGGTCGGGCCTCTGGGCCAAGAGGGATCCGGTGCTGTACAATCTCAGGATCGATTCCAGGCATGTCTTCGTAGGACCACGCGAAAACATCTTTGAAATCTTTTAATAAAGTGACTAAGCGCTTGCGTTCCTCTGAAGACAACGTGGACCCGATCTGGACCAGCCGCGGGTCCTTCTCAGTACCAACATTAACTGTAGTGATTTCATCAACCAAAGGTTTAACAAATCTCTCATGCTCTTGATCAATTAAACGTTGTAAAACTGGGAGAATTTCTTCCTCGTCGTTTTCATCAAAATTTTGAAAGTCCTAATTAATACAATAAATCAAAGGCACAGAAAAGTACTCAGAAGCCACAGCCATTCCATTCTCATTAATCACTTCCAAATCGTTTGATTCCTCTGTTACAACAGACTCAAAAGAGAAAGAAAAAGACGACCTAGACAGGACTGTGGCATCCGGGTTATAACCCCCGGGAATACCGGACTCAGACTCAGACGAGCTGGAACCTGATTCCGACTCCACAGACTCAGTGGAATCAAATTCTGGCTCACTACCTGACCCGGTGCTGCTTGATAAAAATCCCTCCTCGTACTGCCAGATGAGGGAGGGTGCGATGGATGCATCCAAAATGTTTGAAGGTGGGCTTGCAATCGTTTCATTCCCAATCATGGACACCAAGAAGTTATCCCCCAAGCACTTCTGTACGATCGGAGGGTCTGAAAGTAGACAAGCCAGTGCTACCCCCATTTCAATCTTGGTGCTCTCGGAATCCACTTCCTTATATTGCTCAACTTCAGCTAATGGGTCTGTCTACTCCTCGACAACGACATCCCCGAATAACTGCAGGTCAAAGAAGATCTCTAACCCTGGCAAGCGACGCTTCTCTGCATTCAACCATGGCTCTGGGAAGCCGCAGAATGGAAAATCCTCCCCCTCCCGGACAAAGCGTCTGTTTAGGGTACCCTGGATGGGTCAGTGCATTAACTCATAAGTCTTCCCCGCCTTCTTTGCTCTGGCTCTCCCAGCCATCTCCTTGCCTTTCCTCACCCAGTCCTCTTTGGTAGGCAGATAGCCTAAGCCAAAGATATGTGGGTTGTGCGGCACTTCGGCCGATACTGCAATGCCCTTCCGACCACTTCTTCCTAGTCCCATCCCAGGGATGTGCTGGAGTTTGTTCATGAGGTATACTGACTGGGATCTAATGTACAACCCCTCATCAACAACTAAGATGTTCTGTACGACCCAGGCCTCGGCTAGGGTAAATCCCGATAGGAACACATCCTCAGTGCCATGCTCGATTTCCAAAATCGGTGTAGACACCTCTAGCGACAGATGGATTGACGAATTCCCAAAAACTATAGCAACCCCCTTCCTATGGGGATATTTCAACATCTGATGCCGGGTGGAAGAGACCGCCTTCGCCTGGTGCAGCCACGGCCGCCCTAGGAGTAAATTAAAGGTTATGGGAACGTCCAAGACATAAAAGTCAATCTCGTGCTGTCCTGGACCAACCTGAGTTTGAATCTTCACGGTCCCCATCACTTCTCTACTAGTATTATCGTAGGCCCTTATCACCTGGGCAGTTGGCACAAAGTCCGCAGGCTTCAACCCGATTACGTATGCTGTCCTTGACGGGTACACATTGATGGCAGATCTTGTGTCGACAAGAACCACCGATATCTATTTGTTTCTACACTCCACAGAGATGTAGAGTGGTTTGTTATGATTTGCGCCCTCCGGTGGCAGTTCCTTGTCAGAAAAGGCCAACATCGGGGAAGCCCCTCCTAGAAAAACCAATCCTACCAGTTGCTCAGGCGTGGTGTCTATTGAGAGTTTGGCCTTGTCCATTGTAGATAGGACAGCTTGTCTATGAACTCGTGAAGCCATAAGCAGTCCCCAGATGGAGATGTCTGCCTGTATCTTTTTCAACTGTTTCAGCACAGCCTCTTCTTCGAGTAGCTTTTCTTTCTGTTTCTCCACCTCCTTGTCCTTTCCGGACGCCTCTGGTTGATCTAGATGTGGGGGTTTGAAGTACCACCCGCTTCTAGTCATGTGGTCAACTTCGCCAATATACCAGGTATCATCTGGCTGGTTATTCCCCCAGTCCTCATCGGTGTGGGCAAGACATAGGTCATCGTCTTCCCACCACATGCCATCGGCAGCCGACAGACACCTGTCCGGCTCCGTTACAACTATCCCTGTACTCACAGCACCTTCCGTCCATGTGCTCATAGCATGTTCTGTTCTTGTGCACACAGCACATTCAGTCCCCACAGGGGCTTTGGCCTCTTTGGCTCTCTCAGAATCTTCGATCTATTCCCGTTCAAAATGCTTCAGTGCAGCCTGCTTTTCAACATCTCCTGTATTCAAAATACTCAACTCCCGAGTGAAATTCTTGGCACCGGCGCTCTCCGACGATGCATTCTGATTCCCGGCCCTTCCGGCCACAGCTGATGTCCTTGTCCCTGACGGGCCCTATTCTGGCTGAGATTCTTTAACAATATCTGGTTGGTCATCAAGCCACCCTATAGCCTCTGTTGACCCATCAAAATAAAACTAGTTGACTGTCATGTCTCCTGGATCTTGTTCGTTGAAAAACTGAAGGTTAGCAATGTCCTCTTCCAGATCCGTTAAGTCATCTAGCCTCTAATCAAATCCATCCTCCCGTACTACACAAATCTCTGCCCCCACTGGCAATTCCACATTCAGCCTAACCTGGCCTACTGATGTAATGTAGCCACTCAGATTGCATACCTCCTCAGCAAAGCTCCCAAATTCCTTAGACCCTGAATCAACAATCCCACTTTCCTCCGAAGTTATCCCTATTCTACCTTCGATAATCACCACCATTAGTTCAGGTTGGGTTCAGGAGATGTCCAACATACACAAGTCAGTGCTGTCAGGAGTGAACACCTCCGGCTTGGGTAGGTGAGAAGGGGTGATATATATGCTAGGGTCGTATGACAGAACCCCAGTTTGGATTGAGTTGATGCGTTTGGGAGGTGGAGCTTGGTTATGTGGTGGGAGAGGGTTGGTTGTGACATTGGGTTTCTCCGGAGGCACAATCACCCTATTATCAATGAGATCTTGAATCTCATGACGCAATCTAAAGCAATGGTCGGTGTCGTGACCATGCTGTTGGTGAAAGGCGCAGTATTTAGTTGGGTTATGGGAGGGGGGAAGTGTTTCTGGCAATGGCCGCGGCTCCAGGGGCTTCAAGTGCCCTTTCTTAATTAAAACCCCAGAGCTTTGGACAGGGGCATGTATAATGGTGTGAAGGTTCTTTGGCCTCGAGGTAGGTAATTGGTTGTTTGTGAGTTACTTCCGGACGCGCCGGTGAATGGTGTAGCTATAAGGGTTCTTGGGGTGGTGGTGGTGACCATGCTCACATTTGAAGCTCTGGCAGCTGCAGCACTGCTTGTGCCTGCATTCGTACTGCGGTTGAAAGTCCTCTTAGGCTATTCTCTGTCATTGTCAATCAAACCCTACTTCAAAATGTCCTCGATCTGCACCCCAATCTCATGTAGATCCACAAAAGTGGGGAGAGGGAGGACGATCATTTTCTGCATGAGCTTGGGCTGGAGGTTGCGCACAACCATCCGTATCTGATCTTTGTCTACAGGCCTGATGGTCATCATCGAGGCCTTGGCCCTCCAGCTGGTCACAAAATCAGAGAAACTTTCCTTCGGCTCCTGCCTAGTCATCTCGAGATCACGAGTTGTAATCTCGATCTGTGTATTGTAGGAGTATTGAGCTACGAAGGCCTCAATCATCTCCTCTCAGTTCCTCTTAACAGAGTCCTCCAGTTTTGCATACCAAATAGTCGCTACACCCGACACGGTCCGGCCAAACAGGGAAAGCTTCTGTAATCTGGAGAGGCCCATCGGCCTTAAAATATCTAAAAACAGCCGTAGGTGCACCATGGGATCTCTAGACCCATCGAAATGGTCAATATGTGGCATCTTAAACCGGTCCGGCAACGTCACGACCGAGTCGGTGTACCCGTCCTCAATATCTAGAATGGACTTCACACCCTGAGATTTCTTGAACAACTTTTCAAGCTTGCTCACTTTCAACGCTGTAGGGTCCACCTCGAACTCAAAGGGTGAATCTGGTAGGTTGGTCTGTGCTTTGGATAGCTGGGGTAGGATTGGGGGCGGAGCCGGCCCTATTGGAATGTCCGTATCTTCCTGGACATTAGCTGTCTCCCCGAGTATTGGCACTCTTGGCGGGGGAGGAGCTTGGTGTGAAGCGGATGCTCTGGTTTACTGTTGTGGCCTGGTAATTAACTCTGCCTGTTGAGCCATGACCTCGGCCTGTTGTTTGGCAAAGTCTGCTTGACGGGCAGCGTCCTGCTACATGGTTCTCATACTTTCTTGGAGTTGACGCATCATCTCTTCCATTCCTGCCATACTGCCCTGATCTAACTCAACTGCCAGTATATCTGTCTCTGCAGTAAACTCAGAAATCTCAACCTGACTACTCAAAGACCACTGATCTGGAAACCGCGGTACCGATACACTGTGCCTTACTAACCTCCGTCTAGCAACCGAGGATAAAGAGTGGAACACTGGTTGTCCGTCTATCAGATCCTCAGATCAATAGAGTCTGCGACCTCTAGTCCAGAGTGCTTGGGGAATATCTGCTTGGGCGGAAGCAATTGTGCTAAACTACCTAGCCAAAAGATAAATAAAGCATAATAAGGAAATAAACAACTAGAAAAACGAACAGCATAACGGCTTAAATAAACACCACACACAGTTGGCATGACAACACACAGTTGGTGTTTGTAAGCTGAATATACTGTTCTCAAATACTGATCATTGTTCCCAAATCACTGCCCCAAATCTGAATCTAATATCCGCAGATATAACTGATTCCCAAATACTGATACTGATGCCCACAGGCCTAATACCCAGACTTGCAAACTAATATGTGCATTCTTGTAGAGACACACTCTAAAAGCACATAGCAAGCAAGTGAGAGCCAAAACACCCCTATGTTGGGATAGGGCTTCCCTGTCCTATTTTGTCAGGAGTTAGGGTTTCACTATGCACACAGCAGTTTCAAACAACCTATAATTGGGTAAGCAACATGTCCTAGTTTGGGATAGTCACTATGGAGTCCGATATGCACTAGGTCGAATGGTCAAAAGAGTACCCCGATAAAAACTGGGGTTTGTGTTCCCATCGTGGCAGAACCCGTAACCGGTCAGCCTTATGGCACGCTTCTCAAAGCGAGCCTCCAGCAAATCGTTCAGGAATAGCAGACAGCAAATATTGTGTCCTAGGCGCACCAATGCACATGCAATGCAAAGAAACACATAAGTGTAGTCAAAACAAGATATCATAAGTTTGAGTCAAGTTCTCTAAATCCCCAGCAGAGTCGCCAGAAACTGTAGACGCGCTCGAACGTCTCGGGAAAATCCCGTTTTGTTCATTGGGCTCACTACAGTTCGGACTCAATGTCACGGTTCTTAATCTGATCTTGCAAAGTGCAATGCGAGATTGATAAATCACCAAAGAGTCCAAATCTGGCAAATCGTTTTGAAAAACTGATTTTTAGAAAGAAATGCCAAACATGGACTGCTTTGCCAGATACAGAGTCGCCACCTAAATGTTTTATTTTTGGAAAATTTAGGAAATCCTGACTCGTGCCTAAGGCCACGTGTCCGTCATCACCAAAGTTACCTCGGCTCGGGAACTTGGGTACTAGAAGGGAAGGTCATGCAATGAGCACCCCCGCTCGCCCGATCAAAGATCAGCCTTTACTAACATGATATCTTGTTTTTGAAAACACATGTGCTCTTATTCTGGTTATTAACCTAGTATTACTATGTGATGCGCACAGCATACAAGTATAGACTGGATCGCCTAAGTTAGAACAAAATATCTCATGTTTGTTTTTGAAAGCGGTTTGCTACTCGCAAGTAGGCTAAAATGCGGACTTTGCCACCCTCAAGTAGGCTTAGAAAAACATGGTGATTTGCCACTCTCAAGTAGGCTTAAGACTCGCAATCAATGAATTGTTCCAATTTAGGTAACCCAACCTTCACCCACAGGCATTCAGGCAGTTATATCACATAAGCAGTTAGCCTCATGGCAAGCATACTATCATGGCAGTCACTCACACACATGCAAGGATGCTAAAGCATAAACACTTACCAAGTACTCCGAGCCAAAACAAAAGCTATGTTAGAAATCAATGCATGATCCTAGCTATGTCAAGGATGCCTAATGCAACACATACAAAATGCAACTAAGATAGGCTCGGCTATTCTAAAATGTCATGTGAAATGCAATTTGATACATGTATTCAAACAGGAATTGAGATACAATGTAGTTAGTATGATGCGCCAAGTCCAGTGCATGCAAAACAGATGAATGGATGCAAACATGTGAGTATAAGGATGCTAATTGAAACATGCCCTAAAACTAACCATCATAAGTTGGTAAATAAAAGGGAGAATGAAATGAGGGTTGGAAGACATGCATCACACACACGCACACTTATTTACAACAGTTGTGCCCTCTCGACGGAGGGTCTGAATGAATAATACAAAACCAACTAGCTAATCTAAGCTAATCTAATTAAACTAGTTATTACACAACAAAATGAATAACAAGCTATAGCTAATTATTACACAACTCTAACTAATTAACAAATTAACTAAGTTAGCAATTGAATAAGCATGTAAACTATATGAAATAGGTTGCCTCAACTCTGCCTTGGATGACGAAGGATGCGTGCCTGGTCACCTCGTGCGAAAATCCATCGCGATGCCCCGATTTGCCTCTGTTTGCAACTGGTCTCAAAACACTGCAAAAAGCTCCAGAAGGCCGAAACTCCATCATGGGAATTTGTAGGAGGGCTGCCGACCAGTTGTTGGCATTGGAGGCCACTTGCCGACCACTTTCTGTGCTGAAAACCAGAAAAAGTGGTCGGCCAGCCACTTTATCTGGTTGGCCGACCAGTTTCTGCTGCCAGACTTCAGTTTGCTGCAACAGAGAGCAAGAAAGGGGCATGGCAAAGTATTTGCAACACATGTATGCACAACCACCCTCCCTCTCATTACATAAGCTCGAGGGGGTGTGGTTCTCTACCCTCGGGCCACCAATCACACATCTCGATGCATGATGGCCGATGAGCCAAATTGCACAACTCAATATGAAATGAATGCACACACGAACACATAAAGCCTAAAACTCCATCATGTATAGTCAAGAGTGTCGGCGACCGAGAATTGAGGCACGTTTCATCACTTTGAGTATGAAACGTCCCTCGTTTCCCGTGTTTAGACTAACACCTATTCCAAACACAATGCAACAAATAACATGGCATGGCATACATAATGCGGCTTAAGCATGCAAACATTCAATGCAATGAAACAAGCATATGAACACGATGCAAGGGACAAGCATGAAAACATGCAACTAACATACTAGCATACACAATGCTATGAATTACATGGCATACACAATGCTCATGATAACTAGTATACACAATGCACACGGTAACTAGCATAAGCTAGGTGACGGACATGGAATGCACAAATGCAAAAATCAATCATGCAACAACATGGTATTCTCAATGCTATGAACCACATGGCATACTCAATGCATAATGGACTTAAACCAAAATGGATAGGCATCAGCCATGTCCAAATCAATGGCCATACATGCTAAGATAGAAACTCAAAATGCTATACAAACATGCATGCATATCGGCCCAAACTTAAGGCTCAAAACACAACTCTCCAAAAGCATTGAAAGGATGAAACATGGGGTACAATGGCATATGTTCCAGCACTGAAATGGCATGAAAAATGACTTAGAATCATGCCAACAACCCATGTAATGCATGTTGAAAGGCTCAAGCGTCGAAGCTAGTGAAGTGTATTACACTAGAGGCATGCAAGATAATGCTCAAATCGCCAAACTAACCCCAAACAGACCCTATGCAGGCCAAAACAGTAGCAAAAATGAGTTGGAATGATGGCTTGAAAGGCATGAAAATGAGGCTCATGCAATGGCTCACAAATAGGGCACAAAAGCACAACCCTCAAGAGCACTTAAAGAGCGGAAAATATGGCAGTATAACAGCCCTACATGCTCTGAAATATCATTCTCAATGATGCCAAAACATGCAAATACCTCAAGTTAAGCATGCAAGAGACCTCAAAACTCAAAGCTAGTCAAGGCTATTACACTACAAGCATGCATGACAAGCCTCATTCGACCAAGAAGCCTCAAAACAAAGCTAAGATAGCCCAAAATAAGAACAAAATCATGCTAGAGCATAGCCAAAATATGCTAGAATAATGAGCCAAAACATCATGCATACAAAGCTAGTAAACAAGATTTACACTATAAGCATATGGAGCATGCAAGAGGCTACCAAACTAGCCAAAACAAAGTCATGACATATCAAATGATGGCCAAAAATCTACTGAAATAGAGCCAATACATGCTAGAAAAACATGCTACTTTGATGAGCCACAAATGGGAATACACTACACGTACAAGAAACAAACACAAGGTGGCCAAACCAGCCATAGACAGAGCTAAGGCAGGCCCTAAAAGTCATGAAAAAGTGCCCGAAGCAAGCCTTGAAAGTATGAAGATGCATGCTCCTTTGATAGGCCAAAAATGCAAGCAAACAAAACAAGAAGAGAGGGTATCACCCCCCTCTGATTTGAGACCTCAAAACCACATGCCTACCACTGAAAATCCACTGGATTTCAGTGGCTAGAAGGCCAAGCAAGGGCTAGCTCAAAGGCCTTAAACCATGGCACAAAACAAGGCCAAACAAGGCATGCAAGAGGGTAGAAGACCCTCAACACCCAAGAGGCCTTAAACAAACATCAAAAACACTTAAATGCAAAAAAATTTCTAGTTGAAAGCAAGGCCTAAATAAGTATGCAAATGAGACCAAGAGAGCAACCAAAATAAAGCTTAAAAGGGAGAAAAGAGATTACCCTTGAAACACTGCAAAACCAGCAAATTTCTCAGCCAAGAATCAGCTTTTTAACCTCCAAAAATGTTCTCCAAGAACCTCAGTTCAATGATGGGGGTGTATGGTTAAGGGTTGTGGTGCAAAAGTGAAGAACAACACACTCTTAGGCACCAAATATAGAGATATAGAGAGAGAGAGATATGCTTATGCCTTAGAAAAATTTCAGAACCTCTGCCATGGAGAGGGGGAGCCTCTCTTATAGAAAAACAAAGGCTCAAGCTTCTTGGAGAAGCTAAAACTTGGATGCAATCCCTCCATACACGTGTATGGAGGATACAGTCTGTGCTCTCCAGCTGGCACAGCTGGCATCCACACAGTCTGCCAAAATAGGGGGAGAGCTGCCGACCACTTAAAGTGGTCGGCCTGTTACTTGCAGTGGTCAGCCGACCACTTCAAGTGGTCTCCCAGGAAAAAAAGTGGTCGGCAAGGGGAATTGGTGGTCTCCACACTGAAAACAAGCTAATAGTAAGATGGGAGACCAGAAAATGTGGCCCAAAGACCAAGAAAACCAATTTTCTGACCAAAAAACCAGCTGGCGGGAAGGAAAGTGGTCTCAAAGGGGAAAAACTGGTATCCCACCCTCGTACCACCTTCCAAGCAAGGAAAACAAAGTTTGTACCAAAACAAACCGACACGGATGCAAAACGAGAGTTCGGGAGGCAAAGCGCACAGCCGGGAGCCTCGAAACCCAGCTGTTGAGCACCAAAAGTGGTATACGACCACAAAAGTGGTCTCCCAGACCACAGTGTCCTTCTAGATAGAGGAAACAAGGTGTGGTTCAAAAACTACGCCAAACGAAGAACATTAAGCGGTCTCGAGACAAGGCGCACGGCCGAAGGCTTCAAAAATCGAAAACTAGTCTCCAAACAGGAAAAGTGGTCTACGACCACAAAGAGATGATCTACAAGATCTCTCCCTCCCTCAGGCAAGGAAAACAAGGCTTGGTCCGCAAACCGAGCCAAAGCACAAAGAGTTCAGAGGCCCGGAAGCAAGGCTCTCAACCAAAAACTCGAAAACCTCGAAACGAGCACAACATGCGCAATCATCGAGCGCTCAATTGATGACGTCTGAGTCTTGAGGTCGGTCAAAAATAGGGTGTCTACAGTGGTAAAGGAAAGAGTTCCAGAGGAAAAGAAGAAGAACCAGAAAGACATTTAGAGCATACTGTGGGAATGATTCAAGCAGCGCTAGATAATTGCCTTTCGGTCAACGAAGGCGAATGGTGGGATACTAATGACCTACAGCTCACCCACACTGATAATGAATGGGTAAACAATGTGCTGGATAAGACTTGGTACGCAGATGAAATTGATCACTTGACCAGGAGTGGGCGCTACTTCAAGCCTCCACATCTAGACCAAGGAGAGCCCTCTGGCAAAGATTAAAAGGTAGAGAAAGAGAAAGAGAAAGAGAAAGAGGTAGAAGAAGACCTAGTTCTAAAACAACTGAAAAAGATCCAAGCAAACATTTCCATTTGGGGTCTTCTCATGGTTTCCCGAGAACATCGACAGGCAATGTTGTTAATGTTAAGCAAGGCTAAGCTGTTAATTGACACCACTCCCGAGCAATTAGTGTCATTAATCACCCCGAAAGAAACCATCCCAGCAATAACTTTTGCTGGCAAAGAGCTGCCACACGAAGGATCAGGACATAATAAGCCTCTATGTGTATCACTGGAATGTAGAAAGAAATGGATCCCAATTATTCTGATTGACACCGGTTCACCAATCAATGTCTGCCCTACACGCACTACTTATACAATCGGGCTAAAGATGGTAGATTTCACACCCACTACTCAATTGATCCGGGCCTATGATAATACTAGTCAGGAAGTGGTGAGGACAATCAAAGTATAAATAATAGTGGGTCCATCTAAGCACGAAGCTGAATTTCATGTTATGGATGTTCCCGCAACATTCAACTTGCTATTAAGAAGGCCTTGGCTTCATCAGATGAAAGCTGTATCATCCACACTACATCAATTGGTTAAGTACCCATATGACGGAGGAATTGCCACTGTCTTCAGAAATTCATCCATTCATCCTCCCCCAGAAGTCACAACACCACTGTTAGAAATACAGCATGGGGAAGAGAATGCGTTCCTATCAGGTTTTACATTGGTAGAGGACCAACTAGTTCAAACGCTCATGGAAGAAAATGAAGGTGTATACGTCAGTGCCGAATCAATCTATTTCATGAGTAAACTAGGTCACATTTCAGGGATGGGATTGGGACAAAGTGGCATGAAAGGTATTACGACAGCCAATGAAGTACCTCATAACTCACATGCATTCGGACTAGGGTATGCACCCACGGCTGATGACTGGAAAAGGAAAATTGAAGAGATCAAGGAGAGAATCAAGGCCTAGAGAACCGAACGGTAGTTTGAGTTGGTTCATAAGCCAATTTGTGGGACCTTGAATGGACGCTTTGTCCGCCAAGGAGAAGACTTCCATTTTTGTGGTTTTCCTGAGCCTTGGATTGATCAAGTGGAAAGGAAGAGATACCCTGGGTTTGAGATCTTCTTCAATCATTAACTCTCCAACAGTGACGAGGAGTGGGTAGATCATAGCATCGACATCGGACAAGACAAAGAAGTCAGCTCGGAAAACAGCAAAGAGGAAGTCCTGGGTCTAACACTAGCTGATTTACTGACAGAGTCGCATACTGGCTCTGAACCGATGAATTTGGGGGATATGACCATTGCCATGATCGAGGAAGAGGTACCTGCTAACTGCTCAAGCTTCATCACGGATGTAGTGAATGGCTCACAAATGAATTGGCATTTTGAGAAGAGTTGTATTGAGTGTTTTGAATTGGCTATTGAGTCTGAGTCCGATGGGCCTGTGAGGTTGGAGTCAGATTTAAGTTTGTCTAAGATGTATGAGTCTTCTTTTTCTTTCTCTTTTGAGTCTATTGCAACTTGTGAGCCCGAGGCTTTGAATGAAGATGTGATTTTCGCTTACTTTTATGTGCCCATAGTTCATTATTTTGACCAAAATTTTTAAGATCTTGATAAAAACGAAGAGGAAGAAATCCCTCGAGCTTCGAAAAATTTAATCGACTGGGAGGAAGAAAGGCGTGCTAAGCCATTAGTGGATGAAATTGTTTCTGTAAATATGGGTACTGAAAAAGATCCTCGCTTGACCCAAATTGGTTCTACGTTGTCTTCAAAGGAACGTGAATAATTAGTTGCTTTATTAAACGAATTCAAAGATGTTTTTGCATGGTCCTATGAAGACATGCCAGGAATTGACCTTGAGATTGTACAGCATAGGATCCCTCTCGACCCTGAGGCCCGACTTGTTAAACAGAAGCTTCGCAGAATTCATCCGGATTGGGCCTTGAAAATTAAAGAAGAGGTTACCAAGCAAATCAATGCTGGGTTTTTGCTCGTATCAGAATATCCTACTTGGTTAGCCAATATTGTACCAGTTCCGAAGAAATATGGCAGAATCCGAGTTTGTGTTGACTTCTGAAATTTGAATAAGGCTAGTCCAAAGGATGATTTCCCATTGCCACATATTGACGAATGGGTAGACTTCACTGCAGGGCATGCCTTACTGTCATTCATGGATGGTTTTTCGGGGTATAACCAGATCCTTATGGCTCTAGAGGACAGGGAAAAGACTGCATTTACTACACTATGGGGGACGTATTGTTACAAGGTCATGCCATTCGGTTTGAAGAATGCTGGGGCCACTTATCAGAGAGTTGCTACCACTCTTTTGCATGATATGATCCACAAGGAAGTTGAGGTGTAGGTGGATGACATGATTGTCAAGCCTAAAGGCCAAGAAGGCCATTACACCGCATTGAAGAAATTCTTTGAGAGAATCAAGGAATATAGGCTGAGGCTGAATCCACAGAAATGCACCTTTGGGCTTATGCAGGCAAGATGTTGGGATTTCTAATCACACAACGAGAAATTGAAGTTGATCCATCTAAAATTAAGTCCATCTTAGAAATGTCACCACCAACGACTGAAAATGGGGTGCGGGGCTTTCTAGGAAAAGTGCAATTCATAAGGAGGTTTATTTCAAAGTTAACAATGACTTGTGAACCATTATTTGGTCTGTTGAAGAAATAAAAGAAGTTCCAATGGAATGATCGATGTCAGTTCGCCTTCAAGCAAGTTAAGCAGTATTTGCAGAATCCACATGTGTTATCCCCACCTCAGCCAGGAAAACCATTGATTTTGTATTTATCAGTGACTGAATCAACCATGGGATGCATGCTTGCACAAGAGTCAGATGAGAAAGTGGAGAAAGCCATCTACTACTTAAGTAAAAAGATGCTTGAATATGAGACCCGTTATACTCCTTTGGAAAAAGCTTGCTTAGCTTTGGTATGGGCCACCAGGAAGTTGAGACACTACCTGTTATCTCACCCGGTAATTTTGGTTTCAAGATTAGACCCAATCAAATATCTCTTTGAGAAACCAGCACTTACCGATAGGTTAGCTCGTTGGTTGCTGTTGCTTTCCGAATTTGACCTTAAGTATGTCACTCACAAATCTTTCAAAGGAAAGGCCGTAGCAAAATTTTTGGCTGATCACCGAATTGAAAGAGGAGAAGATGTGGAGTACTCATTCCTAGATGAAAAGGTCATGCAAATGGAAGAAGACACTTGGAAGTTGTACTTTGATGGAGCGTCCAATCAATTTGGCTATGAGATAGGCGTGTTGCTCATAGCGCTGAATGATTCCCATATTCCCTTACCTTTCAAACTCCGATTCAAGGTATCCAACAACCAAGCAGAGTATGAGGTGTGCATTGCCGGATTGAAAGCAATCTTGGAACTAGGGGCAATAAGGTTGGATATGATTGGGGAGTCCCGTCTCTCAAGCCAACGGAGATTGGAAAGTTAAAGAGGAAAAAATGAAAGTCTACCATCAGACCTTGGACATGTTGATCCCGAGGTTCGAAAAACTAACTTTTACACACCTGGTAAGAGAGAACAACTGATTTGCTGATGCGTTGGCAACCCTGGCATCAATGATAGATATACCAGTCGGGATCAAGATGCGTCCGATCCTTATAGAACAAAGGTACGCCCCCGCGTATGAAATGATAGCCGCAACGGAAGAAGTTCAAGATGAAAACCCTTGGTACTTTGATATTTGCAATTTTCTAGAAAGTGGTACATACCCACAAGGGGCAAACACTAAAGACAAAAAGGGGATACAACGTCTAGCCACTCAATTTGTCATTTGTGGAGATAAGTTATACAAGAGAGGGCATCTGGGAATGCACAAGCAGTGTGTAAAGGATAAAGAGGCAAAGCGTATCACGGAAGCCATCCATGGAGGAGAGTGTGGAGCCCATATGAACGATATAATGCTAGCCAGAAAAATCCTTAGACAAGGATACTACTGGTTAACCATGAAGAGTGATTGTATCAACTTTGTTAGGTGATGCCACAAATGTAAAATCCACACCAATCGCATGAACATCCCGCCATCAAAACTCTACAACATGACTTCGCCTTGGTCTTTTTTCTGTCTGGGACATAGATGTCATTTGGGCAGTCACACCGAAAGGTTCAAATGGGCATCAGTTTATCTTGGTTGCCATTGACTATTTTACCAAGTGGGTTGAAGCATAGTTGTATTCAGTGTTAAAAGCATCACACGTGACCAAATTTATCAGGAACAATATTATCTGCAGATACGGGGTGCCAAATGAATTAATTTCAGACAATGGCTCACATTTCAAAGGAGAAGTGGCAGCTCTACTTGAGAAGTATAACGTGGCTTTTCACAAGTCATCAACTTACAAGCCACAAACCAATGGAGCCGTTGAAGCTACAAATAAGAACATCAAGACCATTCTGTGTAAGACGGTAGAAACTTATAGAGATTGGCCAGATAAGTTACCTTTTGCACTTTGGGGATACAAGACATCAATTTGAACGTCTACAGGGGCAACCCCCTACTCTTTAGTATATGGAATGGAGGCTGTTTTGCCAATTGAATTAGAAGTACCTTCATTAAGGATTATGGCTGAATGTCAGATAACAGAAGCTAATTGGCAACAGAACCGATTTGAGGAACTGATGCTATTTGATGAGCGAAGATTGAAGGCGTTATACCACATTCAGGGGTATCAACGTAGGATTTCCAGAGCATTCAACAAAAAGGTTAGATCCAGGAATTTGAGGGAAGGGGACTTAGTGTTGAAAGACAACCAAGCTCATATTCACGACTCTAGGGGCAAGTTTAGACCCAATTGGACAGGTCTCTACATCATTAAATCAATCTGGTCAGGAGGAGCAGTCATTCTCATGGATTTGGATGGTTTGGGGTTCTCACAACCAATGAACATGGACAAGCTGAAGAAGTACTACCCTTGAGAGGCTCGCTTGGCCGAAAACTTGAAAGGGCGACCCAGGCAAAAGTTAGAGCAGCAAAAAAAAAATGAAAAAATAGAAAAATGAAAAGCTCGCAAGGTTGAAAACTTGAAAGGGCGGCTTTGGTAAAAATTAGAGCATAAAAAAGGGCAAAGTGATAAACTAGGGGCACAGTTGAGTCAGGTTTTCTGTCCTTTACCCACACTATCGAGTTCTCGTCACCTTAATCAAGCAATCGCCGGAAAATGCTCAGTAGTTGTCGCCGGCAATGCTTTTTCGTCGGGTGGTCGATCGGTGTTACTCTGTTTTGCATTCATTTTGCTTCAATAAGCGCAAAGGGGTGTGTTTTGGGATGGTTTTTGCTTCATTTTCATTTCATTAAGTTGTGTTTTGTGTTTTGCGTTTTGGTTCAATTCAGAATTCACTAAATGCAGCCATTTTCAAGTTCAAAATTCAAAACAAAATTATTTTTATGTTCAGTGTTGTGCCATTCATGCCATCCAAATTTGCAGAACAAACTCGTTTTATTAATGTCAGGGATCAACCCTGATCAAGGTTGTACAAAAAGGAGTTGAAGCTATAGGTGCCCACTCCAAACAAAAAAAAAACAACAACAACAATAACAACAAAAATAAAAACAAAAACAAAAACAAAAAAATAAAAGAGAGTAGTATTTTCTCAATTTTTCGGCAGCAGCTCAGCGGCGAAGATTACAACTGGCTTCATTTGCACGCAGTTTTGTTGCCTGACTTGACCATCAGCTGCCTTGCTTCATCTTTACTCCTTTGAAGCTCTTAAAGACTCTGCCTCGGCCTTGGCAGAGCTTTCGAAGGAGATTATTCCTAGCCGACCATCAAATTGGTTGTGCGAAGAAACTCCGAATCGAGCCACGGAGGTGGCCTATCGTTTTAGTTCTTTGTTCTGCTTTTTCAGTGCACTAATTTCTACTCGAGCGTCTTTGTACATACGTTGGAGGAGGGAGAGTTATGCATTTAACTAATGTACCTCACACGTCCTATCCTGTAGTTGACGGGACAAGTTGGAGACCGTAGTCACGGTCTCCACACATGACCTCAAAGTATACGAGTTTGCTTCGATGTCAGACTGTGCCTCCATTATTTGTTCAACTGACATCGCTGGAAAGCTGAAAACAGGAGAAGGAGGAGGAGCCCATTGCTAAGGTTCAGGGGAGTCGAAATCGATCATCTCTATCGTGGACTCATTCAGGTCTGGAAAAAAGTGAGAGAACCGTGTGAAGAGGCCATGGCAGAGGAGAGTAATGCAAAAGAAAGAGGTTGATGGTAGAGAAAGTTTGCAGGCTTTTGCTCTGCTTCTCTCTCGCAGGCCTCAACTTAAGAAGAGAGCGAAGAAGAAGAAGAAGAAAAAGAAGAAGACAAAGAGGGGAAACATTGGGATAAGGCGTTGAAGAATTGGGGCACCCTGTCGATTAGGCGTCAGACGCCGCAATTGTTGAAATCGCACACCAAACGCAACGCTCGAAGAAGATGAAGGAAGAAAGAGTGAGACAAAAATAGAGAGAGAGGTGGGAGAGTTGTATATGTATATATATGTGTATATGTATTGTACATCTATGTATCATATATATTTGTTTGAATATTTGGTCACAAGAGTGGCTTGGGCTCAGTGGTTCAGCTCAATGGTTAAGGATTGAGAGGCTGAGCTTGAGGTTAGAGGTTCGAGCCCCCATAGCAACGAGTGTTTCTTTTGTTTTGTTTTTGTTTTATGTATATATGTCTCGTATACCTATGTATCATATATGTATTTGTTTGAATAATTGGTCACAAGAATGGCTTGGTTTAGTGGTTTGGCTCAATGGTTGAGAGCTTGAGATCAAAGGGTCAAACCCCCGTGTCCATGCATTTTGTGTTTTTCCTTTCTTTTTGCAGGTTTTGTATACGCGCACTAACATCAGCAAACAAAACATGACTTCTCAGTAACGGCATCTTCCCGCTGATGGCCACAAACAGAATATTTCCTGAATCTGTACATATATGCCGTATGTACATATTTGTGTGTATTTTGTCTGTATATGAATATATGTATACCGTATGTACATATATGTGTGTATTTTGTCTGTATATGAACATATGTATACTGTATGTACATATCTGCGTGTATTTTGTCTGTATATGTATATATGTATATCGTATGTACATATCTGTATGTATTTTGTCTGTATATAAATATGTGCATACTGTATGTAAATATATGTGTGTATTTATATATGTGTGTGTGTGTGTGTGTGTGTGTGTTTGTGTGTGGTTTAGTTTGTATGTGTGTGCCTGTATACATATTTGGTTGTTTTTGCAATGAGTTTCTGAGAGATCAACTGCGACGGTGGAAACTAGAGTTTGAATTGCAATGCCTAGAACGCAAAGGTTTGAAATTTCCGAGACTAAAGTCTGGTTTAAATACCCAGGGGTGTATCCCTGGCTTGAAATCTATATGGTAGCCCCATAGGTTGAGGTAGCATATATGCGCCTCAATTCTGGATACTGAACCAACCTAGTCTGTCACCCCGTTAGAGAATAGGGAGTTGTGAATATGATCAGGAAAGAAAGCGGCATCCATGGCTTTTACATGTAGAGGTTACCTCTTGTCAGCATTTAAGGGCCTTTGAACTGTGAGTTGAAGGTATGAGTTCGAAGAACACAAGAGGGAGATCCCTATCAGAGTAGAGCAGGTTCATAGCCACTCGCCCTATGAGGTGCTTTCTAAAGCGCCACTCTGCTCTCACGATTTCATGCGTTGTTTGAGTACTCCCTTCCTCACACGATTTCAGCATATTTGGAATTTTTCTCAGGACGCGTGGAACGCGACCCTAAGCGGTTTTCTCAGGACCTCTTCTCACAAAAACAAAGAAATCATTCTACTATACCTTCTTCCACTCGTGTGAGACGTGTTTGGACTTCGAATTTACCTTTGCTCCTTTCACGTGAAACATGTTAGGATGTGACGTTTACCTGGTTAAAACCTTTCCCCTCTCTGTATGAGATACGGTTAGGTACGTCTGTTGGTTACATCACCTTTGCATCTTTCACGTGAAACGTGTTAGGATTTGATGTTTACCTGGTTAAAACCTTTCCCCTTTCCGTATGAGATACGGTTAGGTACGCCTGTTGGTTACACCACCTTTGTTTCTTTCACGTGAAACGTGTTAGGATTTGATGTTTACCTGGTTAAAACCTTCCCCCTTTCCGTATGAGATACGGTTAGGTACGTCTGTTGGTTACGCCACCTTTGCACCTTTCACGTGAAACGTTTTAGGATTTGATGTTTACCTGGTTAAAACCTTCCCCCTTTCCATATGAGATATCAAACCACCTTTGCACCTTTCACATGAAACGTGTTAAGATTTAATGTTTACCTGATTAAAACATTCCCCCTTTCCGTATGAGATACAGTTAGGTACGTTTGTTGGTTACATCACCTTTGCACCTTTCACGTGAAACGTGTTAGGATTTGACATTTACCTGATTAAAACCTTCCCTGTTTCTATATGAGATACGGTTAGGTACATCTATTGGTTATACCACCTTTGTTCCTTTCACGTGAAACGTATTAGGATTTGATGTTTACCCGATTAAAACTTTTCCCCTCTCCGTATGAGATATGGTTAGGTACACTGTTGGTTTCACCACCTTTGTTCCTTTCATGTGAAACGTGCTAGGATTTGATGTTTACCTTCCTCCTCTCCGTATAAAATACGGCTAGGAACATCTGTTGGTTACACAACTATACTTCCTTCCGCGTGAAACGCGTTTGGATTTTGAGTTCATTATTTTCTCTTCTCATAAGACACATTTGGATTTCGAGTTCACCTATCATTTGTGTTGTGGCACATTTGTATGTGATCTTGTGGCACATTGGTTGTGATCTTGTGGCACATTTAATGCGATGCACCCCCTGTCATGTTTCATATCATTTGCACGAAGCTTGCCTCTCATGTTGTCATCTTCATATCTTTATCATCACTCCATGACATTGCATTGCATTGCATAATCATGAATTTTCAAACAACTGGCTTCGCGAAGCGTGTAAGTCCAACTTTCAAACTACATTTTGAGCATGTCATTTTGCATGTTGGCCCTGAACTACGCAGGTTTAATTCCTTGCAAAGGGATACGTAGGCAACCCTCTGGTTCAACCACTAGCATTGCATCTTGTTTGTTTGCCCAAGTCTTACGGCCTTGTCAAAAGGGTCGTCTTCGGGCTTTGACATTCACTCACGTCATGAAATGACTTCGAGCATTGTCAAAGAGGGGCAACTATAGATACCCTATTTTGACCAGCCCTAAGACTTAGGCGCTTTCTTCTGAACACCCAATGATGAAAATTATAATGTGCTATTTTATAAATTTCTCAGCAAAAAAATTAGATTTAAGCTTCAATCCAAATTTTACAACCGTTTTGGCCAAATTAGTTGAGACCTATTCAAAAATCTTTTTCTGCATTTTTTTCTCTTGTCTAGAAAATTTAGCAGTTTGAAACAATAGGCCTTTCAAAAAAACTAAATGGATTTTGACTATTCACAATTGGCCTTTCAAAATATGAATAGGTTTTGGCTCTTCAAAATTGGCCCTTCAGAACATGAAAAGGTCTTGGTTTTTGGCCTATATATAGAAGACTATTAGAACTATGAGAGGTGGTGAAAAATTTTTGATGAGAGAGAGGTCTAAACTTTTGATCAAATAAAGAGTTTATTTTATTCCAATTGAGTGAAAATATTTTTAGAGAGAGGTCTAAACTTTGATCAAATAAAGAATTTATTTTGTTACCATCCAAAACTTCACCAAAGCTAAAACTTGAACTTTCTTGCTGAGATTTCAACAACATACACCACAACTTGCGGGTGATCAAGAGGAAGTTTGGAAATCAAGAAGTTCAATCTTTCTTTGGAAGGTGAATTTCTAGTCTTTCATTTTCTTTTATTTTCTATCTCATATTTATTTTCTTGCTTCTTATTTCATAGTGTTTTGTTATAATCCAAGTGGTTTGTTTATCTCATATTTATTTTCTTACTTTATATTTCATAGTGTGTTGTTACAATCTAAGCGGTTTGTTTAGCTCATAATTATTTATTTATTTATTTGTATTTATTCACTTGCTTTAATTTCATATTAGTCATGTTGTAATCTTGCATGTTCTATCTTATATTTGTTTTCTTGTATTAGTTTCATAGTAATTATGTTGTAATCTTGCATTTCCTAGCTTATATTTTTCTTGTATTGGTCTCATATTAGTTTTGTTGTAATCTTGCATGTTCTACCTCATATTTGCTTTTTTTTAGTTTTAGGTTCATGTTAGTGTTGTTGTAATCTTGCATATTCTATCTTATATTTGTTTTCTTGTTTTAGTTTCATAGTAATTATGTTGTAATCTTGCATGTTCTACCTCATATTTGTTTTCTTGTTTTAAGTTCATGTTAGTTTTGTTGTAAGTTTGCATTTTTTTTTTTTATATATTTGTTTTCTTGTTTTTAATTTAACCGGTAGTGGTTAGTTGAGCCACCTACATATTTCTTGTTTGTTCCTTTTCTTGGTTTCGCAATAAGACAGGTTTTGCTAGGCCTAGTTGGCGGGCAGGCCGGTTAGCTTCTTTCGGACAAGATAGCGTTGTCTTCCAATGTTAATCAACTTCCGGTGGTTTCCAAGGCACATGAAACTTTTTTTTTTCTTTTGTTTATTTTATTTTGAGTGTATTGTGAGGTTTTTATTTTGTTCTAATATTCTCCCCCCCCCCCCCCTAATTTGGTTTGTAATAATTTATTCAAAGTGTTGTAATAATTTCTCGCCCCACTTCTTTCTATCTCGTTCTTTTACTTGCTTTCCTTATTTGTAAATACGCGTCATGTTTATTTTATTTATTTTTTTGTTGTTATATCCATGCTTTGCATCTATGTTTCATGCATCTTGATTCGGCTAAGTTTGCATTTGTGGATTTAATCAATTCCTATGTGATTATGTATGCTACCTCATGTTCTTGAGATGATTCATATGTCATATCTTAGAAGCCAAATTTTTAGTTGCATCTCATGAGTAAATTGCATTAGGATTTTGTATATAAGATCATGCATGTTTTACTGACTTTGTTTTGTGGCTATTCGAGGGACGTCTGTAAATATGTAAGTTTTTATGGTTTAGCATCCCATTTGTGTGCGTTTTTCTTATTATGTTTTAGCATCCTACCATGTGGCTACGTGCTTACTTGATATAACTGTATGAATGCCAGTGGATGGAGGTTGTGTTGCTTAATTTGGAATAGTGTTGATTTTCATATTTGTAAACTCAATTTATTTGGGTTGTACATCTCCAAAACTCTTTCAAAACTACCTGAAATCAAATTATTCCAAAATAAATGACATAGTCTATACTTGTATGCTTCACATGTAATTTTTATGATTTATTAAATAACCAAAATATGAACATATAAAATAAATAAAATTCATATCATGGTTCAGTAAAGGCCGATCTTTTGATCGGGTGAGTGGGGGTGCTCAATTAATGACCTTCCCCTCTCATACCTAAGGTTCCGAAGCGAGACAACTTTGGTTATGACGAACAGTGGCCTTGGCATGAGTCATGGGTTTCCTAATTTCCTAAAAATATTAGATGGCGACTCTGAGATCTGATGACGCAGTTCATTTCTAGCAAAAGATTTTGTAATAAAATGGATTTTCTAAAAGTTGCCAAATCTGGATTCCCATCTATGTTTCACATTACACTAGTGAGACTAGATCAAAGAGACCGAGGGTCCAAACTGTTTAACGCGCACGGGTACCCTCCGGGCATGTTACATAGGTAGAGAGTTAAAGCCGAATACGCCTTAAACTTGCTCGAAAAAGAGCTTTTCGGGGATAAAGATTCATAACAGCCCTCGAACCACCGTGTGACTCTCACGGACAGATTCCCAATGACAAATAGGACTTGTGACAATTGACGGAATGTAATCCAGACCAGTAGGTTGGGAGTTGTCATGACCTGAACCCGCCCCCGTGGGTTAAGGACATAACCGGCCAGTAATCATAAGATTACCTACGGCCTCAAACCAAAACAACGTATTTTAACAGAGTTAATGGGGGCCAAACGGAAGCAACTTAAAATTTTGTCCTTAGAGCTGTGCTTACATGGCACATTAAAACAAACCATACACATATACATTAATAACTCACATAGATACACAGTACCATAAAGTTCTGTACAGACAGGATCATCCAGAATTAAGTCAACCCATGTAAACCATATACAGACATATACAAATACTTCGCCAACATAACAACTTAGAACAAAATGGCAAAAGGCGAAGGTGAGTCTCATGCGTGAGACACATAGGCTGACTTTTCAAAACTCGGTTGTTCCATACGGACTTCACTGGGGCTGGGTCTGGACCTCTCTTGGCTCACCTACAAACACATGAATGAGCGTGAGCGTGAGCGAAAGCCCAGTGAATAATATCAAATAAAGTAAATACATTGGAACATTATGCATCAGACGGCCTCGGGCCCAATTCATTCATGTCAAACTGGCCTTTGGCCTTTTCGAACGTTCATATCAGACTGGCCTTTTGGCCTTATCAAACTTTCGTATCAGACTGGCCTTTCGGCCCTTCCAAACTTGTCATATCAAACTAGCGTTTAAGCCTTTCAAACTTGTCATATCAAACTGGCATTTAAGCCTTTCAGACTTTCATTTCAAACTGACATTTAAGCATTTCAAACTTGTCATATCAAACTTTGTCCACCATTCAGCATTAATGAACTTTACAAAACTTACGTAGAAGTAAGCAATTGGACAATAACATATTTCAGATATTACTCACAGTGATCGGTTTGCGGATTTTCCCTAGAGCTCGACCCTACACATTCCATGAACACAAAAGGGTCACTAACAATCCAATCCGTTCTAAATTCACATTTTCCTCTTTAGGCTTTATTCTTATCTCTTTAACTCATTTACAATGTTTAACACATGCCTAAGAGTGCTTGCAAGTGAAAGAGAATGGAAAACGAAACACAGAATGCGAAAAAAAAATCTCAGAAGACAGGGTCCCCGCTTGAGCGTGGACTACCCCGCTCGAGCGGACCTTTAAGGCCTGCAAAAGTACTGGTTGCATGAAAAATAAGCTCGAGCGTGAAATAGGGCACTCGAGCGGAAGGCCTGTCTACAAAGCTCCACGCTCGAGTGTGAAATATCCCGCTCGAGTGGACACCAAGTCTGCAAAAAGTACTGGGAGCACGTATTTCCCGCTCGAGCGGACATCAAAACTCTGGGTTTCCCAGATTGTGTTCTTGAGTTCAAATTCGACTCTCAACCAACATTTCATGCATTTTATAGCTCCAATTCCACACATACTTGTACTAACATGGTATAAACACCATAACACATCATCATGGAGCTCAATTTCAAAGATTTAACACATGCATGACTGAAATTGACACCAAACTCAATTCTAACGTACACATTTATGCATTCAAAGCTCTTATCTTCATAGATTGTACATGCATGTGATGTCTAGCTCCCATTCTCAACTTAGATGATACCAATGGTGATTATACATGAGCTTCAACTACTAATTTACGTGGATTTCACCCCCTTTGAGCTCAAACATGCAATATTCAAAGCAATTACACACACATTGTGTTCAAATATGGAAATTCATAACAATTTCCTACATGCATGTGTTCTAAGACTTCAAATTTAACAAAATCTACTCAATTCACGTTCTTTGACATTTTTTGACTTTTAACTTACAAATTACAAACACAAGTCCATGAATCCACTCACCTAAAAGCTTCAACACTCAAGCTCTAGCCAAATCTAGAGCTAGATCTTCAAGAGATTCAAGTCTTGAACCAAAATTACACAACTCTCCCATTTTTCCTTCTATAGCCGACCCTCCCCTCTCTTATCTTAGAGTTGAAATCAACCCAAATGAATATAAAAAGGGAATTGAGTGTAGAATGCCCATTTAAAATAAGTCCCACTAGCCAAAACATATAAATATCAAATAATTAGGCACTAAACCATTAATTAAATCAATTTAATCTGACTTGAATCAATTTTTAATTAAATTTCACCGTAGGCTCTAAAAATTACGCTAATCATAATGGCGCAATCAATTTCGGGTTCTGTGGCCGATAAGGCCTTCAATTTAATTTCCAAGGCAGATAATCAAACAGATATTCTCACGGTAAATAGATAGAAATTCAAAACCACATATTTTCACATAATGGTGCACACAATCATATTAATCACATAATCATACTCAAATTAATGACCAATTAGCATACCACGGAACAGGGGTATCACAAGAGTTAGAGGCGAATATGTCCTAAACTTACTCGAAAAACCATGTGGCTCACACGGATAGTTCCCCCATGACAAATAGGACTTGTGACAACTGACGGAATGTAATCTGGACCCGTAGGTTGGGAGTTAGAGCCGAATACGCCCTAAACTTACTCAAAAATGGCGTTTCGAGGGCGAAAATTGAAAACAGCCCCCGAACCACTGTGTGGCTCACATGGACAGTTTCCCCATGAAAAATAGGACTTATGACAATTGACGGAATGTAATCCGGACCTGTAGATTAGAAGTTAGAGCCGAATACGCCTTAAACTTGCTCGAAAAAGAGCTTTCCGAGGGCAAAAATTCATAACAGCCCCTGAACCACCGTGTGACTCTCACAGATAGCTTCTCCATCACAAATAGGACTTGTGACAACTGACGGAATGTAATTCAGACCCGTAGGTTGGGAGTTAGAACCGAATACGCCCTAAGCTTACTCGAAAAAGGGCATTTCGGGGGCGAAAATTCAAAACAGGTGCCGAACCACCGTGTTGCTCACCCGAACAGTTGCCCCATAATAAATAGGACTTGTGACAACTGATGGAATGTAATCCGGACCCGTAAGTTGGGAGTTAAAGCCGAATACGCCCTACGCTTAGCCGAAAAAGGGCGTTTCAGGGGCGAAAATTGAAAACAGCCCCCGAACCACTGTGTGACTCTCACGGACAGCTTTCCCATGAAAAATAAGACTTGTGACAACTGGCAGAACATAATTCGAACCCGTAGGTAGAGAGTTAGAGCCGAATACGCCTTGAACTTGCTCGGAAAAGAGCTTTCTGGGGGCAAAAATTCATAACAGCCCCCGAACCACTGTGTGACTCTCACGGAAAGCTTTCCCATGACAAATAGGACTTGTGACAACTGAAAAAATGTAATCCGGACCCGTAGGTTGGGAGTTAGAGCCGAATACGGCCTAAACTTACTTGAAAAAGGGCATTTCGGGGGCGAAAATTCAAAACAACCCTCGAACCACCTTGTGGCTCGCACAGATAGTTCCTCCATGACAAATAGGACTTGTGACAACTGACGAAATGTAATTTGGACCCGTAGGTTGGGAGTTAGAGCTGAATACGCCCTAAACTTACTCAAAAAATGGCGTTTCAGGGGCAAAAATTCAAAACATCCCCCGAACCACCATGTGGCTCACACGGACAGTTTCCCTATGAAAAATAGGACTTGCGATAGCTAACTGAATGTAATCTGGATCCATAGGTTGGGAGTTAGATCCGAATACGCCTTAAACTTACTCGAAAAAAGACGTTTCGGGGGCAAAAATTCAAAACAGCCCCCGAACCACCGTGTGGCTCATACGGACAGTTTTGCCATGACAAATAGGACTTATGACAGCTGACAAAATGTAATTCATACCCGTAGGTTGGGAGTTAGAGCCGAATACGCCCTAAACTTATACGAAAAAAGAGCTTTTTGGGGGCAAAAATTCATAACAGCCCCCGAATCACCGTGTCACTCTCACGGACAGCTTCCCCATGACAAATAGGACTTGTGACAACTAACAAAATATAATCCGGACCTGTAGGTTAGGAGTTAGAGCCAAATACGCCCTACATTTACTCAAAAAAGGGGGTTTCGGGGGCGAAAATTCAAAACAACCCCCGAACCACCATGTGGCTCTCACGGACTGCTTCCCCATGACAATTACGACCTATGACAACTGACGGAATGTAATTAGGACTCGTAAGCTTGGAGTTTGAGCCGAATACACCTTACACCTAGTCGAAAAACTGGCCTTGTTGTTCATATTTCACTATTTTGTCCCTTAATGGCCAATTTTCAAGCTTAAGTGTTGGAAAAATACATAATTCAACGTAGTTTTCAAATTATGAGTCACGTGCTTGTTTCAATGGGAGCCATGTGCTTGTTTCGAAGTGTCCACAACTTATGTCGGTTCCTCTTGAGGTATTTTTAATGTTTCTTGAGCCTTTTCGTGCCTATTTCAAGCTTCCCCTCCTTCTCCAAGACCTATTTTCGTGCCTAAGTGTTAAAATAGTGTAAATTTCAAAGTAGTTTTAAAATCGGGAGCCACATGCTTGTTTTGTAAGTTTGCACACCTTATGTTACTCCATCTCAAGGTGTTTGTGATGTTTCCCAAGCCTTTACATGCATATTTCGTTATCTTGGGACCTTTCATGCCTAAATGTCAAAGTAGTTTTTTATTCTACCTTGCTTGAAGAAGAAATTTTCCACTAAATTAACATATAAACATAATATAGTAACCAAGAAGCTTGTCCATCAGAAGCTGAACTTTCTCTACTCCCAAAATTTCCCGTAATACCTTTCTGCCCCCAAGCACTCTAATATACTTTGTATCTTCTTGCTTTGTTTCTTCTCTGACTTTTGAAACCTTGCAATTTGTTCATTTTGATGTGCTATTAGCATCTCAAGGTGTTGAACATGGTTACTATTTTCAGCAGGTGCAACAGTAGTCTTTATAGAAGAAGAAGGCCTCATGCCGAGTCCTTTCACATAACCTGACCTTGGCTTAAGCACCTTGACCGACAATTCCTTTGAGGTCAAGGGGATCACACCAATCTGCAAGAGGTGGTTTGCTTGCGTTTGTATCATGTTATCCTATTAATTTGAAATAAATCGAACAATTATTAGTTATTCTACCCTACAAAGCAAAATAAATAATTTTATTAAGATTAATATGCATTGCCTTGTACATACATAATTAGCTCCAATGAAATCCATTCATGCGTGTCCTAATTATAGTGGATGGACTTGTAAAATTCTGCCAAATCGGGCACTTTTCCTTTTGGAATTATCTAATTCATTTGTTTTTTAATGTTATTTCAAATTTTTAAATAACAAAGCCTACTAATCCAATAAAATAAAATAATAAAACGCACCGAGTTGTGCACCCTGACCAAGATTAATTTTGATCCACATCTATGTTTTTTCTTTATTTGTATCTTATTATTCACATTAGTTAGTGATTGTTCCTACACGATTGAAACACCAATAAAAACAAGAAAACTTAACATTAGTAAGAAGAAACTTAATTTTTGACAATTAAAATAAAACATTTTACCATGAATTCTTTACTATTCCACGTCTTGTCAATTAGAGATGTCCACTGATTAAAAGTAACACTTGCAGGTGGGTGGCTTCTCGCGTACTACTCCCTTCTTGCGTCCTTAAGTTACTTGTATTGTTTGTGCAACTTATAGATGAAGTCACTCAATCGCCGACCAAACTGTGTGTTTAAAGCCCTTGCTACATCACTTGGATTACCTTGTAGATCAAACTGATCCTACAAAATCAAATCATTTTTTTTCCACAAGTTAAATAACCTAAATTTTGTTCACATACACAATTAGATATAGCATCAACCAACTATGAAACACAACAACTAGGCTATAGGAGTAACTCCACAATCCCTTTCCACGTAACACACATGAAGCATAACACGTACACGCTAACTAGGAGCAACCACTAGTTCATAGAGCAATAGCAAAACTAGTAACATGCAATGGAAATAATAAAGAAATCAAAAAAAATATTAATTTCAATATGGTCTGTCAAATTCAGCATGCCAATGACCATGTCATATGACTCATCAGAGGTTTATATAAATCAAGAAAATGCCAAATGGGGAACAAACTACCTCTCCCATACTCATCCTCCTGAGAGGAAATATATAACATAGCGCACAAGAGTTCAAAGAAAAATTGGACGCATTGATAGCTCAACTACAATCACAACTTTTGAAATTTAAGGATGAGGTGGGCAAATTTAACAAGTAGATAAATCATGGCTATAATACTGATGAATAAATAAATATAGGTCCAGAGCTTGATATTTAAGCCTTGGCCTAACAACAAACTGAGATAAACTGTAACGCCCCGTTTTTTGTTACTTGGATTCTATTACCAAACCATAATTATAGATTTAATTTCAGAGATAACATGCGGAAACTCTTTTCATTAACAAAAAGACATGAATAAAGATTCTCTTGTCCGAATACAATATGAATGCAACAGGAATTATAAATAAATAAATTACTTGTAGGCTTACATCTTTTAAATTAAAGGAAATGGTTTAATCCTTTTACATCAATAGCATTCAGGCCATAAATAAAAGGCCCCGTGGCCAACAACTAAGGGCGATCCTCGATCTTAAAACACTTCTTGACGTTCACCTGAAAAAGGATTAGCAACTTGGGATGAACATAAAGTCCAGTAGGGATCCCAACATGATCCTAAACAATAACAACATACAGATAGCTATAATCATGAATGCTTTATATCATATCATATACATAATGTGATTATTTATACTGAAAATATACTTATGCAAGTACTTTTCTCAAAATCATTCAATTTACCCAACAATACAAACAATTCACCTTTTTTTTTCATTTCTCATTTATAAATAACGCATCACAACTGGTTATTTTAAAAATACTTTCACAAAACTTGATTAGTTTTCATTATTTACGCCCAATACAAAACATATGTTCACTTCTGATACATTTATCACATTCCCTTAGCCCTAAGTCCATGGTCAAGAAACACTTTCGACAACTCGTCCAATATGCCTATGTACATACATATATGTCCTAACACGAATACGAAATCAATACATGTACAAAGATTACTACACTATCACATAAAATAACAGGGCGTCACCCAACCATAACCATCACCTACTCATGATATACAAGGATACATCAAGACAAAATGAGAAACGAAACAATGCTTTACCTACCTTAACCACGGTAAGCCAAGGATACACCTTTCCATAATGAACTGCCAATTTACCAGACACAATCTGGAAGGTAATGGTACCTCTGCCAATTTACCAAACACCGACTAGAAAGTAATGGTACATTTGCCAAGTTCTCCAAGCGCTAATTGGAAGGTACTAGTACCTCTCATTCTAAGCGCGGCCAATTCTCTGGGCACTAGTTAGAAGGTAATGGTACCTCTTATTTCAGCGCATGAACATTTCCAACCATCTCAACATACTAGAATGCATAATAACACGAGTGTACTACATACACGATATTATTCAACACAACAATGCCAACCTCCACGGATGAAGCATATGTATTAAATGCACGTAAGACAACAATCCAATTCTCATGAGACCTTAAGTCTGATAACAATAATAATATGTAAAGGTTTTGAAATCCGACCTCTGGTTCATTATTAATTTATGAAGGGTTATGATTTCATTTTCTTTCCAAAAACCAATTTTCCTTATTTTCCAATCCACACTACTCAAATCATTTTCTACAAATTCATTTTATTCGTTTGATTAAAAATCACATCCTTGATGCCAAAGCTACAATCCAACCCCACTCAACATGATTAATCCAAACAATTTCAATACAATGGTTACTTCTCCCTTTTAGATATTAACACAATTACGCAATCCATATTAACAAAATATAATAAATTATTCAACTTCCTCCCTTTTAAATAGGTGGACAACCACTCATTCCCACAATCATCTGGATAGTGCACATGGCTCTTGGATAGGCATTTTGTGGTGTTTCATGGGATAGGATTCTACAGGTTGGCCTTTGTTGGGCCCAAATAAACCTTCTCCTTTTTTTACTTTTTCTTTTTTCTTGTTTATATTTTTATTCTTTGGAGTTGGTGTTTAATTTTTTTTCTTATCTTCATTAAGTCTCAATTTGAATCAGACCAAAAAAATAAGAAAATTTATTACTTATCACTTTTGAGAAATGCTATAAACTCAGAATTTTTATTTAAAAAAGTATGTACTTAAAATTTTAATGTATAATGTAAGGGGTGGTTTGGGATGACCTAAATAAGTGCACTTTTTGACTTTTTATGAAATATGAATTGGGTTTGAAGTGATGTGGTAGAGAGGTGATGTGACTTAAATAGAATAGTGACTTTTTGGCTTTTTTAAGAGATGCCAAACCAAGCATAAATTTAAACTAGATATATTGTGGACTACTCCCATAATGAATCTAATCATACGTTTCAAATTTTAAAAAATTTTATTGATAAAATTCTAAATAACATAACATTATTGATTATCTTCTATGCATATGCGCAGAGCTCAAAATTATTGATGAGCATGCCGGGGTATTGTTTATTTTGGTTGATGAGATTGGCTGTAGAACCTGGCATTGGCGATAAGAAACTAAGAAAAGGTCTATCTGTTATTACCCTTCTCTCGAAACACCATGTTGGACCAAGTTTATTCATACAATAAGAGGGCCATAGGTGTGCACATCTTTTGGCTAATAAAGGACACAGTAAAAACTTGACTGTGTCATTGTTAATGTCTATGCCCCTAACGATAGTAGTGGGAGAAGGCATCTTTGGGAGGTTCTAGCTAATTTAAAAGCATCCTTCCCTAAACCTTGGTGTTTAGGGGGGGATTTCAATGAAATTAAAAATATAAGGGAAAGGAAAGGTTGTGTTAGAAGTGATAGGGGCATGCAGGAGTTCAATGATTTCGTTAATGAACTGGAATTGGTGGATGTACCTATGTTAGGGAGGCAATACACTTGGAGTAATTCACAGTTGGGAGTGTGCTAGAGTAGAATTGATAAATTTTTATTAAATTCGGAGTCGCTTGAATGGTTTAGTTTTAAGTTATGGGGCCTTCCTAGGTTTTTTTCTGATCATTGCCCAATCTTTTTGAAGGAAGATGAGCGGGATTAGGGTCCCAAGCCTTTCAAATTTTTAAATGCATGGGTGTTACATCCCAGCTTTTTTAAAGAAGTTAAAAAGGTTTGGTGTAATAGCCCGACCCTCGTACATGTTTTCTGATATATTTTCAGACCCTATTTTGTGTTTTTAAATGTTTATTGTGAAGTTCTATGAGAAATTAAGGTTAAGTAAGTGAACTCCATGTTTAGGGGTATCTATCTATTTAAATAAGAAAAGTATCTGTTACATTGGCATGTTTGAATCAGAAATTAGAAGCCTTAGGGGCTTAATTATCTAAAATTGATTTTATATATGTGATCAGCATAATTTTTTGGTAATATTAAGCATTTTTGGGAAATTTCAATTTCAGATGTTTAAACGATTGATTTTCGTCTTTATTCACCTATATCTATATATGTATGCTCCCTCCCTAGACAATTACTTAGCCCTAGTTATCATCTCAAATATTGTTTAAGAGGAGGAAACTAGAGAGGAAGGGGAAGTCATCAAGAAGAAAGATTGGAACCTTGTGAGGGATTGTAGAATTCAAGATCCAAGGTATGTGTGTTGCTTGAATCATGCTCTCTTGTTAAGTTCTCTTTTGAATAACCTCCTTGGAGGATTATGTAAGTTAGAGTGTGTGGGGATTTAATGAAAAGAAAATATGTTTTCTCAATATGTGATGTTGAAGTAAGTTGCTTATGCATGTATGTGAAGAAACTAGCTTTTATGTCTTATTTTCTCATGAAAGTTATGAAGGGTGTATATATATATAGCTATGATGTTATATGATGTTGGATGCAAAAGAAAACTAGATTGTGGGTAAGAATTTAAAAGCTAGTTCTAACTAGATTAATGTATGTATTTGAAGCTTTTATTAACATGAGTTTTAAGTTATGGACTCCCAATTGAACATGCCAAATTGAGTCTTGTGAAGATGTACCAAAAGATGTGTTTTTGTTGCAAATTTCGGACCAAAATAGGGAAATCGCCGCACGTGCGAGAGTCACTGCCGCACGTGCGACAAATGCTGAATTTTGGTGGTTTGGTTCTGCCTAAAAAGCACGTGCGGGAGAATTTTGCCGCACGTGCGGGGGAGTCTGCCGCATGCTGAAAAACATGGGTTGCTCCGTTTTGCATGTAGGACCCTCTAATATTGTTGGAATAGATATTTGATGCCTTTTCGATATTTATAAATTCCTTCGAAGTAAAACGAAACAAAAAGTAATTTGACATGAAAGATGAACTAAATTGTAAGTTTTGAATGTGTGCAGGGCACACTCCGGGAGGAACAAGCACGTCATCATAACACTGTGAGTAGTAGTACGCTTCACATGTAGCTAATGGTTGTCATTAGCATTCTATTAACGCATGACCATTATGTATGTAATTATGTGAATGAGGCCAAGCATGAAAAGAATTAAAGGAAAAAATGAAATACTTTCACATGACTCTAAGTGTTTATGAAACTCGAGGCCTATGGCCATTCCGTATAAGTTGTTATGATATGAAACAAAGTGCTACACGGAACTAAGTGCTACGAAGTGAGTCACCTCTAGAATCCGTGTGAGACACCTCTTGAGTTCATACAAGCATGTTCAAGGGCTTAATGCCAAATGATTTAAGGGCTTAATGCCAACTTATTCAAGGGCCTCGTGCCACCATGTTCAAGGGCTAAACGCCACCATGTTTAAGGGCTTTGTGCCACTACGTTTAAGGGCTTATAGCCATCATGTTTCAAGATATTATGTCTCAAGCCATTACGTTTCAAGAATGGGCCTAAGGCCGTTATGAAATTAGTACATAATCAGACTAACTATGTGTGCATCTTCTTACGCTTTGATGTATTATATTTTAAGTTAAGCATCAATTTATTTAAGTATTACTATTCGCTGAGCCTGGCTCACTCTGTGTTATGCCTGTTTCTGTAGGTAACCAACCAGGTGATCAGTCCTAGCCATGACGCCTGTTTTTCTTCTGTCAACCTTCGTGGGTCCAGGCACTGTGCAAGGCTACTTATTTTGTGAAGTCTGCTAAGATGTTGGCTTACTTTTTGATTGCCCACCTAAGGTCGAATGTATATAACTTCAATAGTTGTTATATATGCCCAATCATAGGGCTGGGACTGTATATGTGTTGTATATAACCGATGCTCCGTGATATAGTTTGGGACTTTATCTATCTACTATGGTGCATGCAATGAATGAGATCCTGGCATGTAGAAGTAGCTCAATGGAGTTTATATGTATCATTATTTTCACATTACGTGCTTCCGATAAGGCCCCGTATGTTATGTACATCGGGTTAAATGTTCATTTTCGAACGGGTCATGCCCAAACCTTTAGGGGCGGGTTTGAGGCCGTGACAAGTGGTATCAGAGCACGAGTTGCTATCTCACACACGGATCCATTGAGCTTTAGGGTGTCTAGAAAAGATTTAGGCATCATGCATGACACCCTGAAAGTATAGAAGAGGTCGATGGCAACGTTATATGAACTCTAATAATGCTAACAATTTGAAATTATGTCTATTGTGTATAATTGATTGTTGTGTAGGCTATGGTGAGGACAAGGACAGAAGATGCGGAAGATGCTACTTCTGTACGGTTGGATAGGATGGAAAGAATGATTATGGAAATGGCGAAAACCCAACGGCAACAACAACAACCGCCACCGCCACCGGTACCTCCACCGGCAGTACAAGATTTCCATGCTGAAGACCGGACCATTACCCTTACTAAGGAGTTTAAAAAGATGAAACCGCCATCCTTCAAAGGAGGAATAGAGCCAATGAAAGCAGAAGCATGGGTGTTGGGAATAGAGAAATTATTTGAAGTTTTTCCCTGCAGCGAAGCTCAAAAGGTGCAACTGGCTACCTTTACCCTTGAGGACGAGGCACGGAGATGGTGGATGCTTACGAGAACTATACATCAAGGATTGACATGGGACAGGTTCTTGGAATTGTTTTATGATAAATATTTCTCTCAAAGTATGCGAGATAAGAAGGTGACTGAATTTGAAACTCTCAGACAAGGGAACAAGACTGTTGCTGAATGTGAAGCCCAATTTGCGGAGTTAGCCCGGTTCGGGCCTCATATGGTAGACACGGATTATAAGAAGGCACGAAAATTTGAAGGGGGACTATAGGGTGCTATTCTGGACCGAGTCAATATGTTGAAGTTGCCTACCTATGTAGATGTGTTGGAGAGGGTCGTCATAGCGGAAGGAAATGTTGCTGCACAAAATCGAATTTCTGAATGGAAGGGGAAAAGACAAAACGGCCAATGGTCGAAGGGGTCAACTACTCCACCAAACAAGAAGCAAAATTCAGGGACTTCAAATGCTTCTACCCCTAGTCAGGATCCAATTCCCGTATGTGTGAAGTGTGGAAAGAAGCATCGTGGAATATGTTACCGGAAGTCTGGAGCCTGCTTCCAGTGTGGGAAAATGGGTCATGTGATAAGGGATTGCCCTGAGAGGAAGCAGCAACAAAATGACAATAGGGCTACTACCAGTTCAGTGGGGTCGGCACCAACTACCAACACCAAGGCACCGGCCAAACCGACTAACAATAAAGATACCGCGAGACAAGGCAGGGTGTTTGCATTGGTTCTGGGAGATGTGCAAAATGCAGCAACAGTGGTGTCAGGTACATTTATTGTTCACGGTCATTCTGCCCATGTATTGTTTGATTCTGGTTCCACCCACTCTTTTGTGTTGAAACTATTTGCTCCTAATTTAGATAAAACGGAAGAAAACTTGTCTTATATGTTATGTGTGTCTTCACCTTTGGGAGACTCTATGATTTGTGCTTCTGTATATTTAGCTTGTGAACTCCAACTTGGGGATAGTCAGGTGTATGCTAATCTGTTACCTCTCGACATAACCTATTTTGATGTTATTCTGGGAATGGATTGGTTGAGTGAATATGGGGCGACTATAGACTGTTTGACTAAGCAAATTAATTTCCATCCTCCGGGACAGTCAGAGTTTGTTTTCCAGGGATAGGAAGTGACTTCTCCACCTTATTTGATTTCGGCAGCAAGGGCCTGTAAATTAATTCAGAAAGGGTGTCAAGGGTATTTATGCAGTGTTTTGGAGGGGCAAGTGATGAATGGGGACGTTAACATGATTCCAGTTGTTTGTGAATTCCCAAATGTTTTTCCGGAAGAGTTACCAGGGCAGTTAATAGATCGTGAAATTGAGTTTACTATTGACGTAGCACCGGGAACTCAACCCATTTCTAAGACTCCCTATAGAATGTCGCCAGTTGAGATGAAGGAATTAAAAATTCAATTGCAAGATTTACTGGACAAAGGATTCATCCGTCCACGTGTGTCTCCGTGGGGTGCACCAGTTTTGTTAGTGAAAAAGAAGGATGGAACACTCCGGCTTTGTATTGACTACAGAGAACTTAATAAGGTAACAATCAAGAATAAGTACCCGTTACCAAGGATCGATGATTTATTTGACCAGCTTCAAAGGGCACAAGTCTTTTCTAAAATTGATCTACGGTCCGGATACCATCAATTAAAGGTCAAAGCTGATGATGTCGAGAAGACAGCTTTTTGAACCTGATATGGCCATTATGAATTTCTGGTTATGCCCTTTGGAGTGACTAACGCCCCAGCAGCTTTTATGGATTTGATGAACCGTGTCTTTAAGCCCTATTTGGATGAATTTGTGGTGGTCTTTATTGACGATATTCTCATTTATTCGAAGAATGCAGAAGCTCACGAGAATCATCTTCGCTTGATCCTTCAAACCCTCCGGGAAAAGAAACTATATGCAAAGTTGAAGAAATGTGAATTCTGGCTACTAGAGGTGGCATTTTTGGGGCATGTTATCACAAAGGACGGAGTATCTGTTGATCCACACAAGATTGAGGCGATTGTGAATTGGCCAACTCCCACTAATGTGACCGAAGTACGTAGTTTTATGGGGTTAGCCGGATATTATAGACGGTTTGTTCAAGATTTTTCCAAAATTGTTGTGCCGCTTACACAACTGACTCGAAAGGGAGTTGCATTTGAATGGTCAAAGGAGCGGGAATCTGCTTTCCAAGAATTGAAGACAAAGTTAACTACAGCACCAGTGCTGGCCTTACCATCTGGAACTGAAGGGTTTGTGATCTACAGTGATGCTTCCCATAAAGGGCTTGGTTATGTACTTATGCAAAATGGCAGGGTGATCGCTTATCCTTCTCGTCAATTGAAGCCCCATGAGAAGAATTATCCCACGCATGATCTTGAGTTAGCAACAGTAATCTTTGCTTTGAAGATATGGAGGCACTATCTGTATAGCACTACTTGCGAAGTGTACACTGACCATAAAAGTCTCAAATACCTTTTTACTCGGAAAGAGTTGAATATGCGGCAGCGACGGTGGTTGGAACTTATTAAAGATTATGACTTGCTGATCCATTACCATCCTGGCAAAGCCAACACAGTTACGGATGCGTTTAATCGAAAAAGTATGGGGACTTTAACCAATTTGGTTACAGGGCAAAAGGAATTAGCAGATGAATTGGCTAAAATAGAAGTGGACCTTATATTACATGGACAGGAAGCTTTAGTGGCAGCAGTGGTGGCCCAACCAACCTTACTTGAGGAAATTAAATTGTATCAGATGGAAGATGAAACTTTAAGGAAGATAGGTGGTAAGTTAGGAACCAAGTCGAAACCGGGATTTAGTTTGGTAGATACGGTGCTCAAATTTCAAAATCGAGTATGTGTCCCCAATGTGTTAAACCTTAAGCAAAAGTTGATGGAAGAAGCACATACCTCAAGATTTTTAATGCATCCAGGGAGTACCAAAATCTACCGAGATTTGAAACAAAATTTTTGGTGGCCAGATATGAAGAAGGAGATCGCGGAGTTCATCTCTAAATGTTTACAATGCCAGCAAGTAAAAGCGGAGCATCAGAGACCAGCAGGATTGCTACAGCCCCTTCCAATCCCAGAATGGAAGTGGGAACATTTGACCATGGATTTCGTTATGGGGTTACCACGGACTCCTCGAGGCATGAATTCAATATGGGTCATTGTAGACAGATTAACTAAGTCCGCCCACTTCCTACCAGTAAAGACGCAGTATAATGCAGATAAACTGGCAGTAATTTATATGAATGAAATTGTAAGGCTTCATGGTGTTCCGGTCTCAATTGTATCGGACAGGGATCCGAAGTTTGTTTCCAGATTCTGGCAAAGTTTACAAGAAGCCATGGGTACAGAATTAAAGTTCAGCACAGCTTTCCATCCTCAGACTGACGGTCAATCCGAGAGAACGATACAAACTCTGGAAGATATGCTCCGAATGTGTGTGCTAGATTTTCAAGACAGTTAGGAAACTCATTTACCGTTGGTAGAGTTCACATACAACAATAGTTGCCACTCAAGCATTGACATGGCACCCTATGAAGCTCTGTATGGAAGACCATGTCGTTCTCCCGTGTGTTGGGCTGAAGTTGGGGAGAAATCCTTACTCAGACCTGAAATTGTTCAGTTGACCACTGAAAAGGTTAAACTTATTCGGGAAAGATTGAAAACTGCACAAAGTAGACAGAAGAGTTATGCGGATAACCGACGGAGGGATTTGGAATTTGAAGTGAATAGTCATGTCTTTGTGAAGGTCACTCCGATGAAAGGACATCCCAGATTCGGGAAAAAGGGGAAATTAACACCCCGGTATGTTGGTCCCTTTCAAATTCTGGAAAGAGTGGGTTCGGTAGCTTACCGGGTTGCCCTTCCGCCACATATGAGTCAAGTACATAATGTGTTTCATGTCTCTATGCTTCGAGGGTATCTTGCGGATCCGTCTCATGTTATTGATTATCACCAAATTGAGCTAGATGACAAGTTAACTTATGAGAAAAAACCAATCCGCATTATGGACCGGCAAGTGAAACAATTACGAAATCGAGAAATTCCAATGGTAAAAGTGGAATGGCAAGAACATTACGGAACCGACGCAACTTGGGAAAGAGAGGTGGAAATGCAACACCAGTATTCACATTTGTTTCTACCCTAAGGTAAAACAAGTTTGAGGGACCAAACTTATTTAAGGGGGGAGAGTGTAATAACTCGACCCTCGTACATGTTTTCTGATATATTTTCAGACCCTATTTTGTGTTTTTGAATGTTTATTGTGAAATTCTATGAGAAAATAAGGTTAAGTAAGTGAACTCCATGTTTAGGGGTATCTATCTGTTTAAATAAGAAAAGTATCTGTTACATTGGCATGTTTGAATCAGAAATTGGAAGCCTTAGGGGCTTAATTATCTGAAATTGATTTTATATATGTGATCAGCATAATTTTTCGGTAATATTAAGCATTTTTGGGAAATTTTAATTTCGGATGTTTAAACGATTGATTTTCATCTTTATTCACCTATATCTATATATGTATGCTCCTTCCCTAGACAATTACTTAGCCCTAGTTATCATCTCAAATGTTGTTTAAGAGGAGAAAACTAGAGAGGAAGGGGAAGTCATCAAGAAGAAAGATTGGAACCTTGTGAGGGATTGTAGAATTCAGGATCCAAGGTATGTGTGTTGCTTGAATCATGCTCTCTTGTTAAGTTCTCTTTTGAATAACCTCCTTGGAGGATTATGTAAGTTAGAGTGTGTGGGGATTTAATGAAAAGAAAATATGTTTTCTCAATATGTGATGTTGAAGTAAGTTGCTTATGCATGTATGTGAAGAGACTAGCTTTTATGTCTTATTTTCTCATGAAAGTTATGAAGGGTGTATATATATATAGCTATGATGTTATATGATGTTGGATGCAAAAGAAAACTAGATTGTGGGTAAGAATTTAAGAGCTAGTTCTAACTAGATTAATGTATGTATTTGAAGCTTTTATTAACATGAGTTTTAAGTTATGGACTCCCAATTGAACATGCCAAATTGAGTCTTGTGAAGATGTACCAAAAGATGTGTTTTTGTTGCAAATTTCGGACCAAAACAGGGGAATCACCGCACGTACGGGAGTCACTGCCGCACGTGCAGCAAATGCTGAATTTTGGTGGTTTGGTTCTGCCTAAAAAGCACGTGCAGGGGAATTTTTCCGCACGTGCGGGGGAGTCTGCCGCACCTGCGGGGCTCACAGCCGCACGTGCGGCCCATGCTGAAAAACATGGGTTGCTTCGTTTTGCGTGTAGGACCATCTAATATTGTCGGAATAGATATTTGATGCCTTTTCGATATTTATAAATTCCTTCGAAGTAAAACAAAACATAAAGTAATTTAGCATGAAAGATGAACTAAATTGTAAGGTTTTAATGTGTGCAGGGCACACTCCTGGAGGAACAAGCACGTCATCACAACACTGTGAGTAGTATTACGCTTCACATATAGCTAATGGTTGCCATTAGCATTCTATTAACGCATGACCATTATATATGTAATTATGTGAATGAAGCCAAGCATGAAAAGAATTAAAGGAAAGAATGAAATACTTTCACATGACTCTAAGTGTTTGTAAGACTCGAGGCCTATGGCCATTCCATATAAGTTGTTATGATATGAAACAAAGTGCTACACGGAACTAAGTGCTACGAAGTGAGTCACCTCTAGAATCCGTGTGAGACATCTCTTGAGTTCATACAAGCATGTTCAAGGGCTTAATGCCAACTTATTCAAGGGCCTCGTGCCACCATGTTCAAGGGCTAAACGCCACCATGTTTATGGGCTTTATGCCACTACGTTTAAGGGCTTATAGCCATAATGTTTCAAGATATTATGTCTCAAGCCATTACGTTTCAAGAATGGGCCTAAGGCCGTTATGAAATTAGTACAAAATCAGACTAACTATGTGTGCATCTTCTTACGCTTTGATGTATTATATTTTAAGTTAAGCATCAATTTATTTAAGTATTACTATTCACTGAGCCTGGCTCACTCTATGTTATGCCTGTTTCTGTAGGTAACCAACCAGGTGATCAATCCTAGCCATGACGCCTGTTTTTCTTCTGTCAACCTTCGTGGGTCCAGGCACTGTGCAAGGCTACTTATTTTGTGAAGTCTGCTAAGATGTTGGCTTACTTTTTGATTGCCCACCTAAGGTCGAATGTATATAACTTCAATAGTTGTTATATATGCCCAATCATAGGGCTGGGACTGTATATGTGTTGTATATAACCGATGCTCCGTGATATAGTTTGGGACTTTATCTATCTACTATGGTGCATGCGATGAATGAGATCCTGGCATGTAGAAGTAGCTCAATGGAGTTTATATGTATCATTATTTTCACATTACGTGCTTCCGATAAGGCCCCGTATGTTATGTACATCGGGTTAAATGTTCGTTTTCGAACGGGTCATGCCCAAACCTTTAGGGGCGGGTTTGAGGCCGTCACATTTTGGTTAGTGCACCAGTAGAGGGTTGGGCTAGCTTCAGAATTATGGCCAAACTGAGGTTACTCAAGCAGGCATTGAAGATTTGGAATGTGGAGGTCTTTGGCCATGTGGTATCTAAACTTAAAGTAGCTGAAGCTGAGTTACACTCCTGGGATTTAGTTGCTAAAGAGAGAGATCTTACAGAATCTAAAGCTAGAAAGAGAATTGAAGTCAAAGATGAAGTTTGGCAGAGTAGGAAAAAATTGGAGTGGATCTGGTTGCAAAAATCTAGATTAAATTGGGCATTAAAAGGGGAAAAAAACACCAGATACTTTCACATCAAGGCCTCCAGAAGACAAAGTAGGAACCTCATTAATTCAATGAAGATTAATGATATTTTATATGAGGAGCCCTTAGAGGTAAAACAAGCTGTATGGGTTTATTTTAAAGATTTGTTCACTGAAGGTTGGAAAGTGAGGCCAAGACTAGGGGGTGATTTTAGTTGCATTGATCAAGGCTAACTTCAGCTTTTGGAGTTAGATTTCTCAGAAGCAGAGGTTTGGGCAGCAGTTAAGGAATGTGATGGAAACAAAGCTCCAGGTCCAGATGGATTTAACTTGTTTTGCATTCAAAAGGGTTGGAAGATCATGAAGGGTGATATCATGGATTTTATGAAGGAGTTTCATGCTAATGGGGTGTTGGGAAATGGCATTAATTGTTCTTTTGTGACTCTTGTTCCTAAATCTAATTGTCCTGAATCAATCAAAGACTTTAGACCTATCAATCTCATTAGTTCCATTTATAAAGTGTTGTCTAAAGTGCTTGCTAACAGGCTTAGATTAGTTTGGCCAAAAGTTATTGACAGAGTCCAATCAGCTTTCCTAGGTGGGAGGAACATTATGGATGGAGTTCTTATAGCAAATGAGGTTGTGGATTGGTGGAAGAAATCAAACAGAAAGGGACTAATTCTTAAGCTGGATTTTGAAAAAGCATATGACACGGTAAACTGGAATTACCTCAATCAAATGTTGGAGAGTTTTGGTTTCGGAGCTGTTTAGATTAAGTGGTTGAAGGGTTGCATTTCTTCTGCTAGAATCTCAGTTCTGGTTAACGGCTCACCATCACCTGAGTTCTGTCCCCAAAAAGGTTTAAGGCATGGTGATCCGTTATCACCATTTTTGTTTAATGTTGTAGCTGAGGGTCTGAACATACTCATATCAAGAGCTAAGGAATTGGGTCTTTTTAAAGGTGTATCAGTAGGTGCGAATGGTTTGAATGTTTCCCATTTGCAATTTGCTGATGATACAGTGATTTTTTGTGAGGCTAAATGGTCTGAAATTGTGGCTATTAAAAGAATCCTTAGGTGTTTTGAGGTAATCTCAGGTTTAAGGATTAATTTTTCTAAAAGTGTTATGTGTGGAGTAAGGGTGGCTGATGTGGTGGTTGATGAGTTTACTGATAAGTTGAATTGTCTAAGTCAGAAGCTACCTTTGAAATATTTAGGTTTACCATTGGGGGCCAACCCTAGTAGGAGGTCGACTTGGAAACTTGTTGTGGAGAAATTCAAGAAGAAGTTATCTGGGTGGAAGAGAAGGGTTTTGTCCTTTGCTGGGACGGTTACACTCATAAAATCTATGTTGTGTTCGTTACTTGTGTATTACATGTCCATTTTTAAAATGCCGGAATGTGTAGCAAAAGAGATTGATAGAATTCAAGCATCATTTTTATGGGGCGATTCAGAATATCATAGGAAGATCCATCTTGTTAGTTGGAAAGAGGTATCTAGGAGTGTGAAGCAAGGTGGTCTAGGGATCAAAAATATTAGGTTAGCCAATGACAGTTTACTAGTAAAGTGGTGGTGGAGATATGGCCAAGAGGGTGATACTTTGTGAAAGTTGGTAATTTGTGAGAAGTATGGCTCTATAGGGGGCAGGTGGTACCCTTTTCTGGCTGAATTTGGTTCTACATCTAACATATGGAAAGATATATTACTAGTTGTTCAAAGGAATGGCTGGCTTTTTCAATTCTATAAGGATAATGCCCAGATTGTAGTTGGGAATGAAGTAAGAATTAGTTTCTAGAGGGATCCTTGGATGGGATCAACAAACCTATTAAGCCAATTCCCTAGATTGTTTCAGTTGGTTGAAGATAAAGAGTCTTCCTTAAGTGTGCAATTAGCTAGAAGATCTCATTAATCTGGGTGGGTTTTTAATTTCAGATGAACACTTCGGGCTTGGGAAGATGTTGAGTTGGTTAGATTTTTGAATTTTTTGAGGGCTGGCCATGTTTTAAGAAGTGATGCTATTGATTGTTTGTGTTGGAAGCATAGGCAGTCAAGTGTGTTCAAGGTTAATCATGTTTATGCCTGGGGTTTAGTTAATGAGGGCCCCATTCAGAGGTCAGTTGATCTGTTATGGAATAATTTCTCCTCACCAAAAGCTAAATTCTTTTCTTGGTTAGCTTGGAGAGGTAGATTGAAAACAAAAGAGCTGCTTCACAGGTTAGGAATTCTGGTAAGTGATGACGCTCTGAGGTGCATTTTTTGTCATGAGACAGGAGAATCAACTGAACATATTATGCTTCATTGCCCTTTTGTCTGGAGAACCTGGTCTGCTATTGTTTTTTGTTGGGGTTTTCAGTGGGCTATTCCGAGTTCTATTGAAGACTTGCTACTATGGTGGTTGGGTTGGAAGTTTAAGAAGAAAGTAAACCAGATTTGGAGGGTTTTACCATCAGCTATAATGTAGTCTGTGTGGACCTATAAGAATGACTGTGTTTTCAATTTAGTACAGCCCTTGAGAGTGGCAATCTGGATGAGAGCTCATTTCAGTGGTGCATCATTCTCTGTTCATGATGTTGTTTTTAATTTTAAGCAAATTAAGAGGTGTATTGGGTCCACTTGAGTTTAAAGGTGGTAGAGTGGAGGTGCTTGCAGGATCCCTAGACTACTATTGGTGTGGTGGCTATTTTGATTGTTGTTAGTTTGGTTGGAGAGATATTCGAAAAGGTGTGACACAAGGGAGTTTGATCTGCTGCTGTATGGTGGCCTACTGTTGTATAGATACTGTTTTGTGGCTTTTGACTATTTTGCTGCTTGCTATTGTGTGTAGTTTGGTGTGTCTTAGGGAAGTTTTTGTTCTGCCTGCTGCTGTATTTTGTTTGTTGCTGCAGTTGTATTGTTGTTCTGTAGTTGTTGTGATGCCCTGGTGAGAAGGTGCTTAGTCTACTGTTTTTGGGTAATCTAAGGAAGTAGTGTTATTCATCTGTTAGTTTTGTAAAATTGGCTGAGTTTTCTTCATATGAGAGATTTGTTCTCTGGATGGCTTGCTGCTGATCCTAGGCAGTGGGAGTATGTTGGTACTTGTTAGGAATCCAGAGGGTAGCAAAGTGTTTGACAGAACATTGTAGAGAAATAAAGGTAGACTGAGAATATTGGCTTGTGAAGAGCCTATTTATTATGGAACAACAAGCTTGGTGAGAGATAGAGCAAGACTGGTCTAGGGGGATAACAAGCAAGCCAAAAGTGCATGCCTAGACAATGAAGATAATTTTGATTTTGGAGCTTATAAATGGTCTGTTTAACTTGTTGCCAATAAAAGCTTTTTGGAGAAGATTCTCTTTCCTATCTTTTGGGGCCTCATGACTCTTAAGTACTTTTGGCATCTTGGAGAGCACCACTGATTGGTTAAAATTTGTCTTCATTATCATAGTTTTGGTGTTTTGGTGCTACTGATGTTTTGTTCCATTTGTTCCACTTGCACTGTTGCAATGATGCAGTTTGGTTTGTTCTGCTTTTTTCTCTTTCTCCTGTTGGTTCTTTTGATTGGTTTCTCACCAATCTTGAGTCAAGTGCTAACATATGATTATATTTCCTTTGCGGTGCTAACCTAGTTAGGATTGTTGAGGTTTGCTTTGATGCTCAGTGCACTTCCCTGCTTTGTTGATGTATTTTTGCATGTATATTATTTTTTTCATCAATAAAGTTTTTTAGCCGAACAAAAAAAAAAAAAAAAAGTTCTAGAATCAATGTAGAATAGGAAAAAGAAATAGGATGTCAACAAAGGAAAAAAGTTAATTTGCATTTAGAACTAAAAACAGACTGTTAAACAAAGGAAAAATGAAATCCCACAACACCAAAAATCAAAAAGAAAAACTTTTACAATTAGGACAGAGTGGTTGTTACATCTATAAAGATGTTACTATTCATCGAATCTTGGATAACTGTAGTTTGTAGATTACAATATTAAATATGGTCCGAAAATAAACACTCGAATTAGAAAATAAACATCAATTTCAATGTTCCCTTGCCAGATTTTGGACTTTGAAACAACAATATGATTTTAAACTGTTCCAATTGCAAAAATAAAATACATAAAAAAATTATAAGAAAAAAAAAAAAGGCAAGCAGAATATGATATTATGCAACACCTTAGGGTCAACTTTCCAAGTTTGTCTAATTTCTGGGCAGTACTGAATCTGCATATTGTCACCAACAAAAAGGAAAAAGAAGGGTGATTTCAGAGTGTTGCCTTCATTTTTTTGGTTCTTCTGTTTAAATTTCATCATTGCATTAAATTATTTAAAGAGACTCTTCAAATGCCATTTAAAAAAACAAACACAAAATTGAATCCTTTTGTCAAATTTGTATATTCGGAATAAAAAAAGGCATATGAATGGTGCCGTACAGTGGATTACATTCATCCATGGGTGTGCCACAAATAACCTGTTCATGATGTTATCAAAAAATATATATTTTGCCATTAAATTAAACATTTTAAAAATGTCAAAAGTATCAATTTTACTACTAAGAGAAAATAAACCATCTGAACCGCGTCACTAGGTCTCTTAGCTATTGGCTTTGCTTCTCCTGTGATCATACCCTCATTCACATGACTCTGACCATTAATAACAATACCATCAACAGGAACCTTTGCCTCTGGAACCATGTTCAAAATGTCATTCATCTATATTAGTTGAGTGCTAGTTTCTATCTCTGACATGACATTACCTCCAAATATTTTCCTAAGAGAATAAAGGATATCAACATTGCACTAGTGTGAAAGAAATCTTGCCCCTCAAATGTATCTGAAGTTAAAGCTTTTATCAATAAATATACAGAGTAAGAGTTTCGATACATCTAAAAGTAGAGCTAGACTTCAGATCTGTTGCTCACTAATGAAAAACACTATCAAAAGTAGACATTCAATGTTATCATGCTTCTAGTGTGCTCATATGATTTTCTTTTCCTCTTTCTTTTTTTGTGTGAAAGGCAATTTTCTTTTGTTTGAACAGCAAAAGGCAATTATATCATATGATATACACTTGAAAGCAAACACGACTCTATATAGATAGTTCTATATTCAAAAATGTGATAAAAAGAAAGAAGAATTACAAAAGAGCCTATACCTCAAGCAGGTAATACTTCTCCAAGAGTGAAAACTTAGGTAGGATGCCTATTAAAAGCTTCACTGGTATCAGATATTTTATGATCATCCTATTGCAACAAAATCAAAGAAAAAATGAAATCATACACAACGGCGTAGGTAAAGAGGGTAAGGGGGTCCCGTGCCCCCTGGGTTTTGAAATTTTTTTTTTTTTTTTGGGCAAACACAAAGAAAATATTTTAAATAAAAAAAATTATAAAAATATTATTTAAAGTGAAATGTCAATGATATTTTTAAAATTATAAAAACAATAATGATTGTTTTGATTGAAAATAAAGAGACTACGATATTATTATCTATGAAAATTTCAATATAATGGTGATCTCTGTCATTGTTGGTATTGCAAACATAATTAAAATATAGAATTTATTGAATTGTTAGTTACATCTTGACATGTTGAGTTCATCTTCCATGTGTTTTTTTACTATTGGTTAGTGATATCACGTGTCAATATTGCTGCAGTATTACTATTATATTGAATTTTTACTCATATTTTGTATAAAAAATTACTTTATCATTATATAATTTATTTTAAAACTTATATC
>NW_021024691.1:1682759-1696149 GCF_004153795.1 Camellia sinensis
TTTCCCGACAAGAAAACTGGCTGGAGGAGAGAGAAAAGTGGTCTCCAAGGAGAAAGCTGGTCTCCAAGGGTAATTGGTGGTCTCCACAGTGAAACAAAACCCTACTCCAAACACAATGCAATGAGATGGCATACACAATGCGACTAACATGCAACCCTAAATGCAATGCAACCTAATCATGCTGGCATGCGAGGGATGATATGCACACATGCAACCTAGCATACGCAATGCTATGGACTAAAATGGCATACACAATGCACATGAGCTATATGGCATACACAATGCACACATACAAAGATGGACATACACAAAGGCATAATCAAAGCATAAACAATGCGATGGTCAGACATGCAACAACATGAACCAAATGGCATACACAATGCAAGGTGGACTTAAACCAATATGAGTGGACCTCAGCCACACTCACGTTAGTGGCCATATGATGAAAATGAGACAACCGAAATACATGCAAACATGCACGAATGCAAAGAACCGATCCTAAGGCACAACATGCAACTCTAACTAAGCATGGCAAAGGATGAAATATGGCATAGCATGGCACATGATCCAGCTCTGAAATATGATGCACAATGGTCCTGAATCATGCAAACACTTCAGTATATGCATGCAATAGACCTCAAATCTCAAACTAGGCAAGTGTATTGAACTACAAGCATGCAAAACAAGCATCATTCGACCATGAGACCCAAAAACATAGCTAGGGAAGTTCAAAATATGCACAAAATCAGCTTAAGGCAAGGCCAAAAAGTGCTAAAATCAAGGGTCAACAAAGCATGCAAAATAAGCTAGTGAACCATGATTTGCACTACAACTATATGAAGCACATGAGAGCTCATCAAACCAGCCAAAAATAGAAGTATTACCCAAAAACTGACTGAAACTCAGTCAATGCATGCAAGAATGATGTGTCCCTTTGAAAGGCCAATAAGAGGGTTGTTCTACACATGCAAGATAGACATACAAAATGGAAAAACCACCTCTGAACAGAGGTCATGTAGGTCACAAAACTCATCAAAAATGGCCTGGAGCATGGCTTTGAAACATGCAAATAGGGGCTCCTTTGTAAGGCCAACAAAGCTAGTAAAGAGAACAAGGGGTGAAAGGATCACCCCTCTCTGATTTTGAGGCTCAAAGACACACGTTAGCCACTGAAAATCCACTGGATTTCAGTGGCTAAAAGGCCAAACCAAGGCCGACACAAAGGCTCTAAAGCATAGCTCAAAACATGAGGAAATGAAGCATGCAAGGGGGTAGATGACCCCCAAAAGAAAAAAAGGTCTGAAACAAACATGTTTAGAAGGTCAAAACAAGACTTTTTTCAGTTTATGATGAAGCCCAAAAATGCTTGCAAATAGAGCTAAGATATGAAGCCAAATAATGTCAAAAAGAGGGAAATGGAGTGTTACCCTTGCAGAGAAGAGGGCCAGCAGCTTCTAGACCAATGTAGCAAGCTTTCAACCTCTGAAAATCAAGTCCAAGGTGTTTAGAGTGGTAGTGGAGGTGTTGTGCTTGGAGGTGTAGGGCAATGGGGCCAAGAACTTCAACCTTTGAAGCTAAATGAGAGAGATACAAAGAGATGTGTATGCATGAGCCTTAAACAAAATTTTGAACCCTAGCAATGGATGAGGGCCCTTCCCTTTATAGAGGAGAAGATCTAAAGCTTCTCATAGAAGCTTAAAAGCTAGCTTAATGCATTCTGAGGCTTCTAGCTGGCATAGCAGGCTTCAACTCATTGAAACAAAAAAGCAGAAGGCTGGCCGACCAGTTCAGGTGGTCGGCCGACCACTCCCCTTGGTCGGCCGACCAGGGGTCAAAAGGTTCAAGCTGAAAAGGTGGTCGGCCTACACATATTGGTGGTCTCCCAGGTGAATGCAGCTCAGTGGTGGTATGAGAGACCAGAAATTGTGGCCCAATAGTGAGGGAGACCAGCTCTCTAACAAGAAAATCGGGCGGCGAAGAGAAAGGTGGTCTCCAAGAAGAAAAGGTGGTCTCCCACCATATTACCACCTTCCTAACAAAGAAACTAGGGTCCATGCCAAGAATGAACCACACCGATGCAAAACGAAGGTTCAGGGGCCAAAACGTGCAACCAAGTGCCCCGAAAACAAGCTGTTAGGCACCGAAGGTGGCGTGCGACCACAAAGGTGGTTTCTCGGGCCACAGTGTCCCTCTATGGAGAGGAAACAAGGTGTGTACCAAAAACCGAAGCAAACGGAGGTAGTTAAGTGGTCCCGAACCGAGGCACACGACCGACGGCTCCAAAAACCGAAAATTGGGCTCCAAACGGGAAAAATGGCCTACGGCCACGAAACGTAGCCTACGGCCACTGAGAGATGGTCTACGAGACATCTCCCTCCCTTCAAGAAGAGAAAACAGAGAAAATAGGACCTGGTTCGCAAATCGAGGCAAGGCACGAAAGGGTGTCGAAGCCCGGAGGCAAGGCTCTCAGCCGAGACTTTGCAACCTCAGAACGAGCACAATATGCAACATCACCGAGCACTCAGTTGGTGACGTCTGAGTCTTAAGGTCGGTCAAAAATGGGGTGTCTACAATAATATCAATGACAAGTAGAACAAAGCTAGGTTAGGATCCAACAGACACAAATGTATAAATAAGAGAAAGAAAAGAACACATAAAATTTTAATATTCGAGACACAGAAGATGAAAATAATTAAAATCAATTAGTAGAATTTGGTCAGAAACTAAGGCCTCGTTTGGGAACAGGCTAATTTAGTAACTTTTTGGCTATTTGGCTAAAATATGAGTTAAAAAAAACTAGTATGTTTGGGATGACTTTTTGGCTTTTTACGAAAAGATGTGCAAAAAGTAGAGAGAAAAGAGAATCTTTAACTTTTTGGTATGGGTTATTGGCTTTTTGGCTAATTTAGTAACTTTTTGGCTAAAAAGGAGGGTTCCCAAACAAGGCCAAAAACCCAAAAAAAAAAAAACAAATTCAAGCCTTGACATTAAACCCTAACACAAATGTACCAAATTACTAAACCAAACTTCAATAAAGAGATAGTAAATCAGAATGCACAATGAAGAACCCTAGATAGACACACACGAACCAAAGCCAACACACAACCCGAATGAAAACAAAGGAAAAAGAAAAAAAAAAAGCAAAAAGAAAAAAAAAAGAACAAAAAAGGAAAAAAGTGAAAAAAAGGAAAAGAATAAAAAAGAAAGAAAAAATAGCTCGCAAGGTTGAAAACCCGGAAGGGCGGCTTTGGCAAAAGTTAGAGCTCAAAAGGAGAGTGTTAATACCCGAGTGCACCTTAACCCCAGGAACTACATAAGGCCCGATTCCCATCTTTGGGATATGTAGGCAACTTCATCTTGAAGTTCGGCCACAACCATTTTCAACCTATCTGTCTTGTTCAACTCGGTTATTCTATCTATGTCCAAGTGGCTCATCTTCGTTCAAATTCAGTTATCCTAGTCCATTAAAAGATCCAACTACAAGACAAATCAAGTTCAGATCTAAGGTTGTGCATCTTAAGAGTTAATTCCGCGTTTGTTGAGTAGTGGCCATTTGCAAACACAGTTTTGAGGATTTTTAATGAAGTTGACTAATTTTCTCAGAAATTATTTCATTTTTCCTAAAATCGGACCATTTCTTGGACGCAAAAAAAGGAAAATTTTTAGTACTCACAGTTTGACTTGCATGATTTCAAATCAGAAAATCGAACAAGCATGTTAATCTAACTCTCATGTTGATCAAAATTGTTTTAGCAGAAAGCTAAAAAAAAATGGTTAAAATGATGAACTAGGGGTACAGTTGAGTCAGGTTTTCTATCTTTTCCTATTATCAATGAACTCGCCAGAAATGGCACAACTGAAGTTAGCAGCAGCAGGCCAAGCGCTCTTTTATCCTCTAAACAGTGAAGTATCGAGCCAAATGCGAAGCGCGAACTGGAAATGGAGTAGGGTATTTCACTTTCTCATCTAGACGGGTTTGATCACGTCCAAATTGGCCAAGGGAAGCATCAACCGATGTCAGTTACAGATCTGCTGCGCGTCCAGTCGCACCATAACGCTTCTACGGGAAAGCTCACTAGTTGTGAGCAAAAGAAGGAGAATCTAGCAGAATGCTAAGGGCAGGAGCCCATAACTTTCAGCTTATCCACCGACCACACCTGGGAAGGGATAAAAACTAAGAGAGATTAAAGAATAGAGAGATGTGCACTGAGAGAAAAAGTGAGGAAAGGGCTTTTCAGAAAAAAAGAGATTGAGTGCTAAAGTGATGTGAGAATCACAAATGAGAAAAGGTGAGAAATAATACCTAGAGAAGCAGTGGGCTTTCCGTGAACCGAGAGGTCTCTCGCCGATGGAAAACAAGCATCTAAGTGTTGTGTCTGTTGTTTTTGTTTGTTTGATTCTTGTTTTGAGTCATTTTGAGTGTAAATAGATGTGCTTAGATTGTTTTTCGTTTTGACCGCGGTCAGTCGTAAGCTTAATACCCAGTTGAGAACTCATTCTTGGTTTCAATTTAAAAAATAAATCGGTTTGTGCTCAGAGTGCCGTGCCATTTCCAATAGGATGTACGAAATAGAATTCCTTCTTTCATAAACTGTAGAGTCCAACCTCGATCAATATACGGGTGCAACAAAACAAGGATCTATCTGAAGCTACAAAACTCATGTTGTTCCTGGCAGACTTCACTGGGGCTGGGTTTGGACTTCACTTGACTCACCTACAAACACATGAATTAGCATAAGCGAAAGCCCAGTGAATAATATCAAATAAAGGAGTTATACAAACAGTATGTAGAACAACGTGCTTCAAACGGCCTTGGGCCCAATTCATATTTTTTTCATTTATTCGTATCAAACTGGCCTTTGGCCCATTCATTCATTCATGTCGAAACGGCCGGCCTTCGGCCCATTCATTCGTGTTAAAATGGCCTTCGGCCCATTCATTTATGTCAGAACGGCCTTTTGCCCATTCATTTTTGTCAAAACGGCCTTCAGCCTATTCATTTACGTCAAAACGGCCTTCGGCCCATACATTCGTGTCAAAACGACCTTAGGTCCATCCATTTATGTCAAAACGGCCTTCGGCCCACTCATTCATGTCAAAAGGACCTTCGGTCCATTCATTTCTATCAAAACGACCTTCGGTTCATTCATTTCTATCAAAACGACCTTTGGTCCATTCATTTCTATCATGTCAAACTTTTGTCCACAATCCCAATTAGCAACTCATAAAGCTTATAAGGGAAATAAACAATTGGATATTAACAAGATTTCAAATATCGATATTACTCACAGTGATCGGATTGTGGATTTGCCCTGGAGCTTGACCCTACACGTTTCATGAACACAAAAGGGTCATTAACAGTTCAATCCGTTCTTTAATTCACATATTCCTCTTTAGGCTTTATTATCATCTCATTAACTCATTTACAATGCTTAACATATGCCTAAGAGTGCTTGCAAGTGAAAGAGAACGGAAAACAGAACACAAAATACAAAAACAGGATTTCAGAAAATAGGGTCCCCGCTCGAGCGTGGACTTCCCCGCTCGAGCGGACCCTTAGGTCTGCGAAAGTACTGGTTGCCTTCAATTCCAGCTCGAGCGTGAACTCGGCCGCTCGAGCGGACTGCCTGTCTACATAGCTCCCCGCTCGAGCGTAAACTTCCCTGCTCGAGCGGGAACCATGTCTGCAGAAAATGCTGGGAGCTCGATTTCTCCGCTCGAGCATCACTTCACCCGCTCGAGCGGACGACGAAAATCTGGGAATCCCAGGTTGAGTTCTTGAGCTCCATTCCGACTTTTAACCAACAAATCATGCATGTTGTAGCTCAAATATCACATATAAGTATACTAACAAGGTATAAACACCAAAACACCTTATTATGGAGCTTAATTTCAAGGATTAAACACTTGCATGTCTCAAATTGACACCAAACTCAATTCTATCATACATATTCATGCATTCAAAGCTCCCATCTTCAATTATTCATACATGCATGCCCATTTGACTTCATATTCACTTCAAATAATGTAATTAGTGCTCATTCCCATAAAATTTAACAAAGACATGCTTGCATGTGGGATTACACTACCAATCTTTCACAATTTCACAAATTACATGCTAGATTTTGTGATTCCATAGGAGTTCTTTACATGCATGCACATATAGTCTTCAAATTCATCAAAACCAACTCCTTTCATGTTCTAGATCACAAATTAATCTTCAATTCCCGAAATCACAACTCAAATTCATGAGTTAGGGGTTGGTTACTCACCTAGGAGCTTTAATCTTCCAAATTCTAGTCAATTCTTGAGTTAAATCTCCAAATCCCCAAGCTAGAGCCAAAAATTGCTCAAGTCTCTTCCTTTCTCTCTCTATAGCCGGCCTCTCTCTCACTCTCAAGTGTCTAACTCAGATTTTGAGTTTTTGAGAGAGCTAAAGGAGAGTGCAATGCAAATATACAACAAGCCCCACTAACAAATATTTTAATATAAATAATGGGGCACTTAATATATCAATTTAATCAGTTTAAATTGACCAAAATCAATTTTCAATTAAATTTCACCGTAGGCTCTAAAAATTATGCCAATCACAATGGCGTACTCAATTTCGGGTTCTATGGCCGATAAGGCCCTCAATTTAATTCCAAAGCGGATTATTCAAACAGATATTCCTACGGTGAACAGGTAGAATTCCAAAGTCGCATATATTCACATAATGGCACACAAAAATCATATCAAAACATATAGTCACATACGTATTAGGGACCAATTAGCATACTACGGAACAGGGGTATTACAGTCTTCCCCCCTTTAGGAAGTTTGGTCCTCCAAACTTATTTTACCTTTAGTCGAAACAATTCGGAACACTTTTCATTCAACGGTTCCAATCGTTCTTATAGCCATTCATTTAGTCTCAAAATCAAGCAACGCTCTATTCTCAATCAGTCATAGATTTCCCTTTTTCCGCCATACAAGGCTTGTACAGTGCCATGCCAAAACTAGAGTGAGAGCTGTTGTTGGAAGCAAAGTTTGCCAACGATGGATAGATCTTTCCAACTCCCCTGAAAAATCTATTGCATATCTTTGGAGCATTCCTCCCAAAACATTCTCAATCAGTCATAGATTTCCCTTTTTCCGCCATACAAGGCTTGTACGGTGCCATGCCAAAACTAGAGTGAGAGCTGTTGTTGGAAGCAAAGTTTTCCAACGATGGATAGATCTTTCCAACTCCCCTGAAAAATCTAATGCATATCTTTGGAGCATTCCTCCCAAAAATGTAACAAGTTCTTTCTGATCATACATCAATTTGCAGATGGAAAACAGCGCCGAATCATAATTCAGTTTCGTAACAAATTCATAATTTGTCCAGATCATACACAGAAACCATAAGTCATGATTAAGTTTACATGATACATCCATTAGCATTAACAGATCAGAACGGAACGGAATAGAACAAAACATATGCATGTGAGGTTACGAATAACCAGTTCCATAAAGGAACCACCAGATCCGGGTAACATAACAGAACAGAAGCTGAGCCCCCATTCCTCTTGGAGGCTTTTCAGAATTCAAACACATTTTAGAATTCCTGTCTAAACAATAGATACTGGGACCCCATGCAACCGAGCGATCTTATCTATGTAAACAGTGGCTAGTCTACAAGCATCATACAAATTTTATAGGGAGAAGTGGGCAACTTCAATAATTTTACCTACAATAGCCCAAATGGTACTTATACCTTGGGTGCTCAAGGTAGCCCCACAATGAAATTCGTAGCCACATATTTTCATTTCCATTCCAAAATGGAGAGAGGTTGAAGTAGTCCCGCCACCATCTGAAATTCAACTTCGACCTGTTGGCACCGAAAAATATTTAGACATATTCACCAACTGACCTCTTCAAGGTAGGTCACCAACATATTCATTTCAATGTCAGCTGACTTTATCACAGAAGTTCGGTCTATTCCGTGTCACAAAAGTTCAATTCATTCTTCAATAGTTCCCCAATTCACGATCTGATTCGGTATTTAGTCCAGTGACTCATCACAATTATCCAAGGTCAATTAAAAGTCTTCAGGAATATAAGGTGGATCCAGATACTGATTCCCGAAACAACAAAGGTAACATCGAAGTAATTACCCACACAATACACATAGTCCAGACATCCCCATAATACTGATTGCAAAGTACAATAACATCGAAGCAGGCAATTTCTGACATAATACACGTGTTCTCAATTCATCCAACAGTTTACAGTTCACAATTCAGTTCAATATTCAATTCCCTGTTCTATCGAGTCTTTCCACATTATCTGATAGTCATCAAAAGCATAAGGCAATTCATATATAAACCTCCATAATGGCAAAAGTAGTATCAAAGGAGTCAATCACATGTTAAGCACAATTTACACATCCTCAGGGCCCCAAATACAGAATATAATGGCGCTGGGCAGGCGTTCACAAGGTGTACTGAATTCGCACACTTATGGATAATCAGGATTTTTTTTTCAAAGCTTCTTGGATGTCTATAACATCTGCATAATACCAAAAGATGACATTCCGGACAAAACAAGGGAATAATCGTCTCGGAATCAAGCACACCCGTTCACAACCGTCGGTGGCCGACACGAGATCGATTAGTCAAACCCACCCGTACGAAACCGTCGGTGGCAAAAGGTATCTCGATCAAAGGTGCTACATAGGCTTAACGTCTCCTAGCACGAAAGGACGCCCCAAGAATGTCATCAAAACAAACATAATACCACTCACCGTAACCTGATCTTCCAAAATCCGATAACACTGAAGCAACCACTCTCCCATACACAACATATTCTGATCAGTCAAAGACAAATGTTCAGTACTGCTCGAAATCAAATCAATCTACCGTCATCAGTCCCCATAGCATCAAACCAACCAGGATGGGACAATACACAAGCATCGTTCCTTAAGACACCCGATCATGGGATTTGTACAGTTCAGTTCATCTATAACAAATATGTCCTCAATAGTTGAAGGTTGGTTCTCAATAGTGTTCATAGGTAGATCAATCTATTGATAGCCCACAAAAGGTCTTTCAAATAAGTCAAGCACTCCAAACGGATTCAAGTTTTGGGTCCATCAGTTTTCCTGCCAATAATAATCTGGTCATTTATTTATAGACAATTCTTAACCCCCTTTTACCAAATCAACTTAGATAGAGGTTCTTATCAATCAATCCAAGCAAAGGTCTTGTCAGATTAAATCAAACAAGGTCCCGTCAAATTATATCCAATGAGGGTTCTATCGGGTCAATTCAGACAAAGGTTCTATTGGATCAAGTCAGATAGAAGTTTTCTCAAATAGGGTACATTTGATTCTGTAAAGCTCATTTCGTTTGTTTAGGCACATGGCTGATAGTTTCACAATTGTCCTAAATTTATTAGTTCTCAAAGTCGTATCAGAATCATTCATCACAACTGTTCATATCAAAGTGTTTCAAATCACGTACAATACGGTATTGTCCACATATGTTCAGGTATAGTTACATAAGCATGCAAGTGTTCATATCAGGAGGTACGTATCATAATCAGTATAGCAGTTCCCAAATAAGCCTCACATGCAAGAACATGGTGTACAGTAATACATTATACAAAGTTCCTCAGGTACATACAGTATGAGATTGTTACGCAAAAGTTCCAAATTAGTCACATCACCCAGTCAACTTTCTATCAATCAAAATATATGGTCTCACAATTAGAGTTCATCATTTAGGGCGCTCAACTTGGTCACACGATTACAGAATCATAATTCCAGTGGTTTAGTCATTGAAGGCGGTGAAGTAATAAATCACCCTGAGCATAGGTGTAGATATATATGTGCATGTGCAGAGTCAATCAATATCCCAAAACGTATTTCACAAATTTCCCAAATGGGGCATATACCTCCAATGAATACAGTCTCGATCCTGTGAGTCTAACCAATCTAGATACACATACAGCAGATATGAAATATATGCCGATCCGAATCAAATAATATCCCAAGCGAAGATGTACAAACGTACTAATTCAGAATCAATCAACACATAAGTATTCATTTGTACACAGTATAGATACCTGGGATGATGGTTACAACATTCTGAGTGCTTTCTGGGATGAGTGTAATTACTCCATCCTAAGTAGCAATTCCTACCACTGGTACGGATTTAGCCAAGGCAGAGGATTCATGCACATTTCGTTCAATCCGGGGACAGTTCCTTGCCGTATGGTCCATTTTACCATATCTATAACGAGCCCCAGAAGTCTGATAACAAACTCCTCGGTGTTTCTCACACTGGTGGTGGCAAAGGTTCTTGCCGTAGTGGCAACTGACACCGCTGTCTCAAGATCTTTGTCAATTCTTGTACTACTCTTTCCGGACTATCAAGTCGGGCTGTGGAAGAACCTTCCAACCCGTATGCCCTTAATTTGCCCATACTCTACACAAATTCTTATCAAACTTTACCAAATACACAAATTCTTCTGGGGACAGTTCCTTGCCGTATAGTCCATTTTACCATATCTTTAACGAGCCCCAGAAGTCTGATAACAAACTCCTCGGTGTTTCTCACACTGGTGGTGGCAAAGGTTCTTGCCGTAGCGGCAACTGACACCGCTGTCTCAAGATCTCTGCCAATTCTTGTACTACTCTTTCCGGACTATCAAGTCGGGCTGTGGAAGAACCTTCCAACCCGTATGCCCCTAATTTGCCCATACTCTACACAAATTCTTATCAAACTTTACCAAATACTGGGATGCCCAATACGAAATTAAACACAAAATCACATGAGTACATTCGCACATAGGCACATTGTTATATTCCCCTTTCACATATCGTACGCAATTAATCACTTACGCAACAGATAATTGCATATTTATCAAATATCGCATGCTGAACATTTACTAAGTAATTATATACTCAAATCATGTTCATGTTTCACATAGACACCCGTAAGCAGAATTGAATGCACATAGACAACTTTTCATGATGTGCATTATAACAAAACAAACTTATTGTACACATTAGTGTAACAATCTATATCTCATATTCGAATCATGTGTGATATTTCTTTTAGCGTGACATATCATGTTGGTCAAGCATATCAACATATCTCATACATAGGCCACGGCATTATTTCCCCCGGGCTAGGGCTTCATGACCATAAGCCACAGTATTATATCCCCTAGGCGAGGGCCTCCGCTAAGGATACCACAATTATGTCCAAGGAGAATTTAGGAAATCATTCATTCAATTCATATCATTAACAAATATTTAAAGTTAAACACAACTTTACGGAGTTCTTATTCACCGTCTGATTAAACTTGCATTATACAATATACAAAGATTCTACGAATATGCATATACTAGAGAGCATACGTATTCCAAAGGTTTACCATGCAAGCAATTTACAAATTATAACACATGACTGTTCATACCGAAACACTTACTTCGGCCCATACATTCGTGTCAAAACGGCCTTCGGCCCATACATTCGTGTCAAAACGGCCTTCGGCCCATACATTCGTGTCAAAACGGCCTTCGGCCCATACATTCGTGTCAAAACGGCCTTCGGCCCATACATTCGTGTCAAAACGGCCTTCGGCCCATACATTCGTGTCAAAACGGCCTTCGGCCCATACATTCGTGTCAAAACGGCCTTCGGCCCATACATTCGTGTCAAAACGGCCTTCGGCCCATACATTCGTGTCAAAACGGCCTTCGGCCCATACATTCGTGTCAAAACGGCCTTCGGCCCATACATTCGTGTCAAAACGGCCTTCGGCCCATACATTCGTGTCAAAACGGCCTTCGGCCCATACATTCGTGTCAAAACGGCCTTCGGCCCATACATTCGTGTCAAAACGGCCTTCGGCCCATACATTCGTGTCAAAACGGCCTTCGGCCCATACATTCGTGTCAAAACGGCCTTCGGCCCATACATTCGTGTCAAAACGGCCTTCGGCCCATACATTCGTGTCAAAACGGCCTTCGGCCCATACATTCGTGTCAAAACGGCCTTCGGCCCATACATTCGTGTCAAAACGGCCTTCGGCCCATACATTCGTGTCAAAACGGCCTTCGGCCCATACATTCGTGTCAAAACGGCCTTCGGCCCATACATTCGTGTCAAAACGGCCTTCGGCCCATACATTCGTGTCAAAACGGCCTTCGGCCCATACATTCGTGTCAAAACGGCCTTCGGCCCATACATTCGTGTCAAAACGGCCTTCGGCCCATACATTCGTGTCAAAACGGCCTTCGGCCCATACATTCGTGTCAAAACGGCCTTCGGCCCATACATTCGTGTCAAAACGGCCTTCGGCCCATACATTCGTGTCAAAACGGCCTTCGGCCCATACATTCGTGTCAAAACGGCCTTCGGCCCATACATTCGTGTCAAAACGGCCTTCGGCCCATACATTCGTGTCAAAACGGCCTTCGGCCCATACATTCGTGTCAAAACGGCCTTCGGCCCATACATTCGTTTCAAAGCGGCCTTCGGCCCACTCATTCATGTCAAAACGACCTTAGGTCCATTTATTTCTATCAAAACGACCTTCGGTTCATTTATTCATATCAAAACAACCTTCGGTCCATTCGTTCACGTCGAAACGACCTTAGGTCCATTCATATATGTCAAACGACCTTCGGTCCACTCATTCATTTCAAAGCAGCCTTTGGCCCACTCATTCATTTCAAAACGGCCTTTGGCCCACTCATTCATTTCAAAACGGCCTTTGGCCCATTCATTCATTTAAAAACGGCCTTTGGCCAACTCATTCATTTCAAAACGGCCTTTGGCCCACTTATTCATTTCAAAACGGCCTTTGGCCCATTTATTCATTTCAAAACGGCCTTTGGCCCACTTATGCTTATCGAAACGACCTTGGGTCCATTTATCCGTTCATATCAGACTTACGTCCACAATCCCACAATCCCAATTAGCAATTCATAAAGCTTCAAAGGGAGTAAACAATTGGACATTTACAAGCATTGAAATATCGATATTACTCACAGTGATCGGATTGTGGATTTGCCCTGGAGCTATCAAATATCGCATGCTGAACATTTACTAAGTAATTATATACTCAAATCATGTTCATGTTTCATATAGACACCCGTACGCAGAATTGAATGCACATAGACAACTTTTCATGATGTGCATTATAACAAAACAAACTTATTGTACACATTAGTGTAACAATTTATATCTCATATTCGAATCATGTGTGGTACTTCTTTTAGCGTGGCATATCATGTTGGTCAAGCATATCAACATATCTCATACATAGGCCACGGTATTATTTCCCCCGGGCGAGGGCCTGTGCCACGGCATTATTTCCCCCGGGCTAGGGCTTCATGACCATAAGCCACAGT
>NW_021024692.1:0-20500 GCF_004153795.1 Camellia sinensis
AGATCGACCGATCAACCTCACTCCCTCATCGCACTGATCGACTTCCAGGTAAGCCACTCTCTCTCTCTCTCTTCTCTCTCCGATCTTTGATTTTTTTTTGCAAGAACATATCAGTGTCTTCTCTACTCTCTCTAATCTATATTTCCCTCACCTCTCTTATTACTATCATCTCTCCTCCCAGTTTTGGCATCTTCATATACCGATCGACTACTCTCTCATCGTCAAGATCGACTGATCGACCTTACCTCTCGTCTCATCTCACCGATCAACAACCTCTACAGAGTTAAGCCTCTCTCTCCTTTGTCCCTTGTCTCTTTGTCTCTGTCTCTGTCTTTACTCTCCTCGATCCTTTGATTTTTTTTTGCAACAATATCAAATCTCTCTCTCTCTCTCTGATCTGTCTCTGCTCACTCTCTCATCAACACCTAGATTTTTGTTTATGCAATCAGATTTTTGTTTATTTTTTGTTTTTTTGTAGCAATAAGATTTGTACGATCATGGAAAATTGAATGCAGGCCCGCACCCAGGATCGCGACGTTCGTCGAATAATCCGACTGTTTATGCAAACAAATCTCTTTCTCTGATTTTTTTTTAATTGAATCTGTATTTTTGGAATTAAATCTGTGGTATTGGAATTAAATCTGTTATTGAATTTGTGTTAGAAGTGGAAATTAAATCTGTTTTTAAACTGAATCTGTATTGAATCTGTTATTAAAAAATTTGTAGAGGGTGATTAAATCTGTTATTAAATTGAGTATGTTGTTGAATCTATTATCAAATTTGTTATGTTATTGAAATTGAATCTGTAATCTGTTATGTTAATGAAATTGAATCTGTAATTTGTGTAATCCAGTTTAAATGGAGGATAGTGTTCAATCTCCCGCAATCAATCTTTTACCTCCGGAATCATCTAATTCTCAAATGAATCCCCTCTTAGCCGAACCCGAACTTGAACCTAAGCCTCCTAGACCCCCAAAGAGAAAGAGTGAGGATGGAAGAGGGATAGCACCATCCACAGTTTGGGATCATTTTGATAAGGTTGTAGGGACCGATAGGAAGTGTAGAGTTGTATGTAAATATTGCAAGAAAGAGTATTTGGCTGACTCTAGACTTCATAGGACTAGCAATTTGAGAAGTCATACACCCAATTGTAAAGAATATCGAAATAAGGATACAGATGGTCAACAAACATTAATTCTTAAACCAAAACAAAATGAAGAGGGTGCTGAGGTTGTAGCAACAACTTTTAATTTTGATACTTGTAAAAGGTCTCTAGCGGAGATGGTTGTCATTGATGAGTTGCCATTTAGATTTGTGGAGGGTGTTGGGTTTAGAAGATTTGTAATGTCATGCAACCCAAATTCACACCAATTCCCTCTTGTCAAACCATATCTAGAGAAGTGCTTAACATATTCAAGAATGAAAGGGATATGTTAAAGAAGGACATGAAGGGTTGTAGAATTTGTTTTACTACGGACACTTGGACATCTATTCAGAATTTGTGTTACATGTGTTTGACAGCTCATTTCATTGATGATAACTAGAAACTTCAAAAAAGAATCATAAATTTTCAACAAGTTAAGGATCACAAAGGAGAAACATAGGGTCAGAAAATTGAGTCGTGTTTGATTGAGTGGAACATTGATAGCATATTCACCTTAATAGTTGATAATGCTAGTTTTAATAATCTACCATTCAATATTTGAAAACGATAACCAAAGATTGGAAGGGGACTATTTTGCAACATGAGTTATTCAAATGTGTTATTGTGCACATATTCTTACACTACAAGAAATTGCACTTTTGACGACTACTTTTGGCGACGACGTCAATTTTTCATTGCCAAAAGTATATTTTTGGCGACATAGTGATCAATTTCGTTGGTAAAAGTATACTTTTACCGACGCAATTTGTTGCCGTCGCTAAAAAAGCATAACATTATTTTAGCGCCAAATTTTTTGGTTGGCGCCAAAATTTCAAAACTTTTACCTACGAGGCTTATGTTTTAGCAACAGAATGAGTGTTGCTACTAGTGTGCTTACTTTTGGCGACGACAAGTTGGCGTGGGCAAAGAGTCAACCATTTAGCGACGATGACACTATTCGTCGGTAAAAGTTTTACTAGTGGAATGATGTAATTTAGTGATTTGTGTTTTTTATTATAATTTTTGAAAGAGTTTAAAATATTTTAGTTACTGAATTGTAAAATTAAAATGATCATTGAATTAGATCACAAAATGAACCCATTGAGCCCAAAGATACTCTTAAGTTGAGATGACTAAATTGAGATAATTTAAACTTTTTCTAAGAATATGGTTAGATTATCAATTTCAATATGTTTGTTTTTATTTTCAGAAACTAGTTTCAAATTTTTTTCCTAAAAAACTAAAAAACAAAAATTGGGTGAAAAAAAAAACTTATTATTTTTGTATATTTTTATCTTTTAGGTCATAAATACTTTTTAAAATTTTAAAAATATAATTTTGATTTTTATTGCTTTCAAATTATTGAGTGGAACATTGATAGCATATTCACCTTAATAGTTGATAATGCTAGTTTTAATAATCTACCATTCAATATTTGAAAACGATAACCAAAGATTGGAAGGGGACTATTTTGCAACATGAGTTATTCAAATGTGTTATTGTGCACATATTCTTACACTACAAGAAATTGCACTTTTGACGACTACTTTTGGCGACGACGTCAATTTTTCATTGCCAAAAGTATATTTTTGGCGACATAGTGATCAATTTCGTTGGTAAAAGTATACTTTTACCGACGCAATTTGTTGCCGTCGCTAAAAAAGCATAACATTATTTTAGCGCCAAATTTTTTGGTTGGCGCCAAAATTTCAAAACTTTTACCTACGAGGCTTATGTTTTAGCAACAGAATGAGTGTTGCTACTAGTGTGCTTACTTTTGGCGACGACAAGTTGGCGTGGGCAAAGAGTCAACCATTTAGCGACGATGACACTATTCGTCGGTAAAAGTTTTACTAGTGGAATGATGTAATTTAGTGATTTGTGTTTTTTATTATAATTTTTGAAAGAGTTTAAAATATTTTAGTTACTGAATTGTAAAATTAAAATGATCATTGAATTAGATCACAAAATGAACCCATTGAGCCCAAAGATACTCTTAAGTTGAGATGACTAAATTGAGATAATTTAAACTTTTTCTAAGAATATGGTTAGATTATCAATTTCAATATGTTTGTTTTTATTTTCAGAAACTAGTTTCAAATTTTTTTCCTAAAAAACTAAAAAAAAAAATTGGGTGAAAAAAAAAACTTATTATTTTTGTATATTTTTATCTTTTAGGTCATAAATACTTTTTAAAATTTTAAAAATATAATTTTGATTTTTATTGCTTTCAAATTATTTTTAATTTTTTTTTTAAAAAAAACAATTCTAATTTTTTTTAATCTTTTAGGTCATAAATACTTTTTAAAATTTTAAAAATATAATTTTGATTTTTATTGCTTTCAAATTATTTTTAATTTTTTTTTTAAAAAAAACAATTCTAATTTTTTTTAATCTTTTAGGTCATAAATACTTTTTAAAATTTTAAAAATATAATTTTGATTTTTACTGCTCTAAAATTATTTTTAATTTTTTTTTTAAAAAAACAATTCTAAAAATTGTTTTGAATATTTTATTTTATTTATTTTTTTGGGGTGATCTGCTGATCGGCGGTGGACATTTCCCTCTTAAAATTCCCTCATTTTTTTTCACTACAACAAAACTGTATTTTTACGGTTTCAGATCAACGACATATAATGAATGTAAGCCGTGGTTTCTCACTTTTACAACTTACTTTTTTTGCATGTCGTAAATAATTTCCCAATCACGACATGTTTATTGCGTAGGTCATGAATACTCATAACGATGATTTTTTTACTGCTTGAAATGTTAGCCGTAAATAATAAAACATTTCTATGACATACATATGGCATGCCGTTAATACATTAACTATAAACCTCATGCATACATCAGCCGTTAAAAATATTGAACATTCCACGACACACAAAAAGTCAATTGTTAAAAATTACACTTTTTACTACGTACAAAATGCCAACCGTTTAAAATATTATACTTTTTACGACACATAATTTATGCCGTGAATGGTTCGACTGAAAATTAAAAAAACGCCAAATTGAGATACATCTGGCGCCAATGACCAAAAATATATTAGAATTTTTTTTTTATCAAATTGTTTGGCTTGTAATTGGGTTAAGGAAGATAGAAAGCTGGCATCGGATAAAACTAGAAGAGAGGGAGAAGAGAGAGGGTTCGAACCCTCATGTCTCTGCAAAAAATCTTCAAACCCCTACCCTCTCTCTCCATCAGACCTCAAATCCCAAACCCTCCTCTCTCTTTTTTTCATCTCTCTGCAAAAACTCTTCAAAACCCTCACTCTCTCTCTCTATCAGACCCCAAATCCCAAATCCAAACCCCAACTGGCATAACAACGAGTGAGAAGGAGAAGATGGACAAAGAAAATACACACAGATAGAGCTCTGAGCTAGAAGAAAAGAACGAAGAAAGAGAAGTAACGGTGGAGAGAGAAGACGGCCGAGAGGAGACGGAAGAGACGAACGCACGCGAAGAAGAACACTTCCACCATTCAATCAGGTTTGTAGATTCAAACTAGGGTTTTGATTTGGGGATTTTCACTGAAAAATCAAGGTTTTGATTGAGCAACTCCAAAATTATGTAAAATTAGAGAACCTTAAGGAACTCTAGGCTCTTGAATTAATTTGAAAGCACGCGACTGTATTGTTTTAGATTGTGAATTTATTCTTTTTTTTATAAACTTCTTGAATCTGAGTTGGGAAAAATATGTTCAATGTCAATTGGGTATTGTGAAATTGGGTTCTTTAATGGGTTGAACACAATATATACATACATATATATATATTTTAAATTTGTTAATCTAAAACAATTGTTGTTCTGATACAAAAATTAGGATCCTTTAACTTAGTTGTGATTGTATAAAATAAAAAATTAAAAAAAAATTCTTGAATCTAAAATTAGAGAACCCTAAGGGAATTCCAGGTTCTTGAACTAGATCTGGGAAGGAATTGAACTGGGAATAGGTTTATCGATTTTGTTTGATAACGCTAACTGATATTTGGCATTCTTATCCTCTTTCTAATGGTAAGCTTTAGATTTTCAGCTAAGTTATCATAAATTCAATGAGTCTCAAAGAGAACAAGCAGTTCTGAAGAGATTGCAACAGAGTGAAATTGTGACCCAAATCTGTGATGCAGGAACACCAGGCATAAGTGATCCTGGTATGGAATTGGTGAGCATGTTATAATTTTCTGTTTGTTTATGATGAGAAGAACTGAATGTTCTCCTTTGGAAAAATGATGGTTGTCATGTCAATCTCTACTCGACTGCATTACATTTGAATCCTTATTGTTAGCTTGTAAGGTTTACATCACAGTATTAGAGCATATATATACACCTCCATATGCTATCATGGACTTTACCACACTTCATTCCCGCACACATTAATCCTATACTCTTTGTTAATGTAATTTTTTTATTTTTTTTTGGTTATGTTTGATTGTTCAACTGATTTGGTCACCCTAGTCTGCTAATATAGCGCACAAATATAGCAAGGGAAGACAACTGTTTGTAATTTCCACACACTCGTACACTTTAATTTATTTCCTTCTTTTATTTTGGTTTACTAAATTTTATATTGTGATAACTGACAATCAATTTGGTATTTTCTCTAGTTCACATAGATTGAAAGCATGTAATGCTCCTTTTGAATAAACCAAATCTCTTAAGATGTAGGATCCCAGAAACAATCACAATTTTCATTCTAATGGTTTTTTAAATAATCTTTTTGCAATAATATGACCTTAAAATTGTAAATTCAAAAATATTGCTAACTTTAATTTGTAATGTGTCCTCTAAAGGTTTGAAAGGAACTCAGATTTTAGTCGAGATGACAGTTTAATTGGATGCTTCATGGGTTAATTAATTGATATGGACATAAACAATGTATTTTGGAAACTTGATGTAGGTTAAGTTATGTGTGGATGAAAATATTTTTGTTATTCCCGTCCCTGGTCCTTCTACTTTTGTTGCTGCACTTTCTACCTTAGGGTTGGCTACTGACGAGTTTACATTTGGTAAGTTGCTCATGAATTAAACACCCTTAGTGTTGGCAACAATTTGGTGATAATGGTAGGCTATATATATTGTTGGTTGTCTGTAGTTGGATTTCTTCCCAAACATGCCGGATCAAGGAAGGAGAGGTTGATTGTATCTGAAAAGGAAGTAGCAACACAGATATTCTATGTTCCTCCTCATAAGCTTCATCAATTTATTGAAGAGGCTTCCTCTATTTTTTTTTTTAAATAATCTTTTTGCAATAATATGACCTTAAAATTGTAAATTCAAAAATATTGCTAACTTTAATTTGTAATGTGTCCTCTAAAGGTTTGAAAGGAACTCAGATTTTAGTCGAGATGACAGTTTAATTGGATGCTTCATGGGTTAATTAATTGATATGGACATAAACAATGTATTTTGGAAACTTGATGTAGGTTAAGTTATGTGTCGATGAAAATATTCCTGTTATTCCTACCCCTGGTCCTTCTGCTTTTGTTGCTGCACTTTCTTCCTCAGGGTTGGCTACTGACGAGCTTGCATCTGGTAAGTTGCTCATGAATTTGACACCCTTAGTGTTGGCAACAATTTGGTGATAGTGGTAGGCTAGAAGCTAATATCGTATGTATTGTTGGTTGTTTGTAGTTGGATTTCTGCCCAAACATGCCGGATCAAGGAAGGAGAGGTTGATTGTATCTACAAAGGAAGTAGCAACACAGATATTCTATGTTCCTCCTCATAAGCTTCATCAATTTATTGAAGAGGCTTCTTCTATTTTTGGTGACTGTAGGTAAATATTTGAGGAGGATCTTTATCATATCTTAGGATAATAATAGGAGTTTTCATGTCTTTGGGTATGTGCCACATCAACAAAAACAAAAAGAATAGTAATTTGTGTTTCCTTTCGTATGATTTTTTGAGATAGTCATAGACCATTTTTTTTCTTTTGTGTATAGAAGTTTTAAAGGGTATAGCAGAATACATATTCATCATATCTTTGATACATATAGTGTATCATAGAACAAGCAAATAGCAGTTCTTTTGATTAAATGTATACTGAGAATATTTATCAGCCAAATACATTTTCTTTAAAATCTTTTTGTTGATTTGAATACACTTTGAAAAATAGTAGAGGTACTAGAAAATTCTTTTTAATATAAAAAATTTATGTTACAGCATCTCTGATATGATTTAAGTTTCATTTTAAAATGTTTTCATTGGGTATTTATGTCGTGGATGACTACTAAATTAGTCACATAAAAAATGAGGATGTGTGTACACTTATCATGTCAGCTTGTTAAGCATATGCCATGGTCTTGCCCTTTCTTGTTCTTAATCTAGTAAGAGATGGACATGTCTAGGTCCAGTCCAGTTTGTTTCAGAGGGCAAGCTTCTTTTTTCTTGGAACATTGGCATTACAGTGTTACGTTCTATGTGTTCTTTAGGCATTTTGTTTTGTTCTTGTAGTTCTAAGAGATCACAACTCTGTGCAACACATGAAGGATTGCTGAGACGTAATCATCATTTTCTTAGATCAAGCAACGCTAAAGTATTGTGAATTTAATTTTGAGAACTATTTCAAGCAAACTATATCTATTAACAATGTAAAAATTCATTTACTATATCTATTCAGAGATATCACTTGATAAGGATTGGTGAGCTTATTAGTTGATTCTTTGCTTTGGTCCTTCATTTACTTTGATGTATTTTCATCTTTTAAATACCTGGATTAATGAATGTTCTCTAGTATTCCAGGTACAGTTGGAAAAATGACGTTGGAAACTGTTGGTATTGGGACAAATTTTGCATGAAAGAGTTAGATATTCACCCAAATTAAATGAAGTTTGTATATGTTGTTGGGGTTGTGCACACAAATCCATTCACCATTTATGTCTATAAGCTCTATCAAGAGCTAGATTCTCCATTGTTTTATAGGCCCTTGCTTAGTTCCTCATCAATTCAAGCCACATTCTTCTTGACCTTCTTGACATCTTTGTGTTGCCTTGTGTTAAAGTTAAATCACTTATTACATCAAAATAAGAAGGAATAAAAGTCAACCCTAATAAGTTTTCACTATAATGCAGTCGTAGTCATAACTCACTCGAGAACCGTATAAATGTGTAGTCATAGATTCCCCAGGGGCACCGCACTGGGGGCGGGAGGCGGGAGGAAGGGACTAAGGCCTCGTTTGGCAACCGAACTAAGCCAAAAAGTTATTAATTAGCCAAAAAGCTAACAACCCATACCACAAAGTCAAAGATTCTCTTTTCTCTCCACTTTTTGCACATCTTTTCATAAAATGTCAAAAAGTCATCCCAAACATACTAGTTTTTTTTAGCTCATATTTTATCCAAATAGCCAAAAAGTTACTAAATTAGCCTGTTCCCAAACAAGGCCTAACTAAATAAATTTTGGTTTATAAATTTACTTTTATTGGCAGTGCAAGATTTTGGCTCCTATGTTTTCTATATATTCCTATCATTTCTTCTCCATTTAACCAAAAGATGCACGCTGCCTGAGGATTGGTTATGACCGTTGTTTTGATGTGTTGCAGACAATGTGCCATAGCTCGAGAGATGACAAAAATACATGAAGAGGTGGGTTTGTATTTTAAGTTATTTGCTATAGTTTCTCTTCTCTTTGATAATTGTTGTTGGATGCACATGGTTTTTTCTAGAAATTCACTATGTTGCTGGTTATATACCCTGCAAATCTGGGATGCATTTATGAAGTAGTGGTTTCTCCCAATTGACACCCTTCAGAATATTTAGTCCCATCTTTTACTTGACTATAATACTACAATGATAGTCTTTTAATGACTTAGACACGTTAGTATGTTGTGACAATCATGGTATGTAAGTGGATAAACATATTTTCACTGTTGGTCATGTCAGCATGTCTGCGGGTGTTGTTCTCTTTTGATTTACTAATATAGATCATGCCTTTATAGTTTTGGTGTGGAACTTTGGAAGAAGCCAAAGGAGCATTCTTGACTCGCCAACCAAAAGGAGAAATCGCATTCTTGATTGAAGGAAAGGCAAATTGTGTGGTGGAAGCTCCATCCGAGTCTCAGCTTGAGAATGAACTGAGAGAGTTGATCGCTGGAGGGCAATGTCTTTCTTCGGTATTGGATTTTTTCTGCTTGCAGTGTATATTTAAATCTGTGAAGAGTTGAAACTAATGGTTGCATTTGCAGGGTCACTTGCTGGCATCCTTCCCACTATATGTAGCATTTCACAAGAATATGAAGGAAATTGATGTAGTGATGCTCATTTTGGACTTTTATTGGTCATTAGGAACTTATAATAACTACTAGTGTATAAGTGCTTCTATGAGTTTGCAAAGGGGTATTGTTTGTGAAACCAAAATGTTACTTAATCTTATCTGTTCTATGAGTAGGAACAGATTAGACTAGGTAAAGTTTAAACTTATGGCATAATTGGAGGGGCTGATTAAATCTAAGGAGAAAGGAATGTGCAATGTGGTATCATGCTTGCCATATAAAACTTCCCCTTCATTTTTCACTACTTCCACATTACACATCACTCCAGAAGCACTTATTTATATCGATCCTAGTCTTATTCTATGGGAATGTCCTATGTTACATGGACTCGGCTACAAGTGCTAGGGGTGTATGTGTGTGTGTCTAAGTATTAGACCTTTGTAAATCTAAATCTAAGGATATAGGGATATGTATCCAAAAGAGGGATATGTATCCAAAAGTTGGATATGAGAATGAGGACTCGTCATGGACACATATATTGCATATTGTATAATACTCTTGAATAAGATGTGGTAAATTATGTAAAAATGTACTTGAAATTAAATAGAATTTAGAGAAAATACATAATTTTCATCTCTTATCTATGTTAGAGCTACAAATGTTTCTTTACTAGCTAATGTGAAATTCTTATTCTTCAAATATCGTAAAAAGTTTGAGGATTTGGGAGACACATGTCCTACACCCTTATCTTTGTCATATCTGGTAGACACTGATACTTTAGAAGAAGTAGAAGAGTCCATGTAACAGGGAATGCCCTCTGCAATCTTTCTTTTCTTGTGGACAATAATAGATAAAAGATATTGGAAATGGTCACTTTTAAGTCTTCGCCACCAAGTTTTATCAGTCTCATTCCTACATTTAATTTTGCTAAATTTATACGCCACAAATTCTTATTCTGCCAAAGCTTTAGTTCCTATTTTCTAACTTTAAAATAACTTATTTGTTTTCTCAAACTTAAATCATGCTGCTAACCATTTAACGAACAACATAGAAATTCTCTTGGGTATGCTTAGTAAGTTAGCCAATTCAAAAAATAAGGTGTTTAGTACCAATTTTTTGATGATGTAAAGCCTATTTGCTATATTTATTTGGTATGTCGGAGGTGAGATTGTATGCTTTGGCCAATGGTCTATATTAAATGTTCAAGCTAATCCTGTCTTATTCTTCACTGGTTTGTGAGGAATATATGAAATGATTGATTTCATGGAGTGCATTGCCAGTGTGATAATTGCACTGTTGGCTTGAAGTGAAACTTCTCTTTTTGGATGTTAGAGAAAAGCATTGGCTACAATTTGCTTGATTTTTGAAAATAAGATTCCAGTCTGAAGGATGATTGATCTGATAGTAGAATGGGAAATTTGACCCAATGAGCAGTTATTTTGCTGTGGGCTAGCCTTTCATAAGTACATTGTCTTCTACATTAATATTATTTTTGAGCCAATAACTTTTATGATTACATGCATCTAGGCAGTCAAGTTGGTTGCTGGAGGATATTCCATGCGAGCAAAAGAGATATATTGCACTAAGGAAATTTGGGAAGCAGGTTGACAAGGAGAACTGATGCAGATTATATGGTAATTCTCACTGCTTTTATGACTTCTTTTTTCCTGTCATTAAAGATTTCAAAGTTCATCTCTCTACAATTTTTGCTGGCACTTGATCTTTTTGGTTGTTGCTGGCAACTGCTGTACGCAAATCCCTTTCTCTTTTCTTGTCTTCCACATTGCCCTTTGTTTTTGGGTAATGCATGGCCATATGGGTGTTTAAGGTGAAAATAATGCAAAAATAGTTAAAATTCCGATGCACTTTCCATGTATTCTTAAACATTTTTACACATTTCTATACACTTTTTATACATTTTCTACACTTTTTACACATACATTATGACTGATGACCACCCATTGGTTGGTCATTAGCATATCTCTTGTTTTCTTTATATATGTCAAAGGGCTCTCCTTTTTTCTATTATATTCTCTTGCTCCTCCATCTTTGTTATATTGTATTCTCTCTCCTTTTTTACTCTTATATGTTTCAATTTTTACTTTCATCTATTTTTAGGTTCTGCTTGTGTACATAGGGTTGAATTAGTCACATGCTAAACTGCATTCCATAGTTACCTGCAGAACTTTTGCTATACCCTGACAATTTTATTATTAGCTTTGGTCTATGAAGCACCGACACACTATCATCTCATGTATTATTGTCCCACATGTCTGAGACACATACTTCCGAACATGTCACCGACTTGTGTTTGAGAAGCGAAAAATAGTATCCAATTTTTCTTTTTTATTTTTTTAAATTATGGACATGTGATGGACAAGACCAGACACATTGCTGGACACTTGCTTTTATTTATTTGTTTATTTTTTCCCTCTAAAAGAAAGAAATTTATTGAAAGAAACTGACCATGGATAAAACAAACTCTCATTGCAATTGATGCCAGTGTTATTGGAAACCTAGGTCGAAGGCTTTAACAACCACAATTAAAACCCTTGTTGAAGCCCTAGATAGAAGCACCCATCATGATTGAAGCCCTCGCCGAAGCCCCCATTGCGATCGATGCCCTAGAATGACCACACCTAATTGTGATTGAAGCCCTTGCAAAAGCCCCCATCAGAATTGATTTCCTAGACTGATGACACCTCATCAAGACCCAAGCCCTCAGTGGAGGGGAGGCTATAGTTGCTCGAGTTGAGCTTGCAGAGACACATCTAGAGACAAAATGTACAAATCGTAGAAGATGAGTTGTGAAAGGGAGAAGTCAAAGCGATCGTTTTGAATATATTTTTTTTATGTTGTAGACTCATGTCCCTTGTTGGCTTTGTTAATGTAGTAGATCCTCGACCTGGCCAATTTTTGGCCTACTGTTTGGATTACTGTATAGACTGTCAGCTACTAACTGTACTGTTATCAAGGGATTAGGTCCCTGTACTGTGTGACTGTAAATTTTGTATAGACTGTACTGTTTGTATACGTGAATGCATAAGAAATCTTTTTGGCATACAGACTGACACAGCTCAATGGACATTATTCATTTACTGTATTGGCTTCCGCCAGGCCCTGTACTCTGTTTTACTGTATTACTGTTCTGCAGGCCTTCGGTAATCCCGGATTACTGGCCGGTTACGGTGCTAAACCCATAGGGCCGGGTATAGCCCGAGATTATAATCAGAATAGTGGGAAGATAGCTGCTAGCTCCATTGCATCGATCCCAAAGCCAGGAAACACTTTGAGATCTACTACTACTGGGGATACAGTGAGACAGGGGAAAGTGTTTGCACTCGTTCCAGGCGATACACGGAAAACTTGCAAGGTGTGTGGCTATGCTATGACCGAAAACATGTTGATGTGATAATTGTCTAAATATGCAACTGTTTATGTTACAATTTATAACTGCTATAACTGCTTATAATGAAATGGACAATGAAAATGAACCTGAGTCCTCATCTACTGAGGCAAGAATGGAAAGAATGGAAAGAATGATGGAACTGATAACTACTAGACTTGAACAACAACAGAACCAACAGCCCCCACCTCCTCCTCCTCCGGTACAACCGGAACCTAATGCGAATGTGAATGATGGGGATATTATTGCTCTCACCCATAAATTCAGCAAGTTGAAACCGCCATCCTTTCAGGGAGGACTGGAACCGCTAAAGGCTGAAGCTTGGGTGCTTGAAACAGAAAAACTATTTGAAGTGTTTCCGTGCTCAGAAGCGAACAAAGTATTGTTAACTACCTTCACCCTACAAGAAGAAGCTAGAAGGTGGTGGATGCTTATCCGTAATGAAAATACAGTTATGACTTGGGCTCAGTTCAAAGGAGCCTTCTTTGAAAAGTATTTCCCTCAGTGTGTCAGGGATAGAAAAGTGACTGAATTTGAACAACTGAAGCAGGGCATAATGTCCGTTGCGGAATATGAGACGAAATTCACCGAGCTTGCTAGATATGCACCGCATATGGTGGATACTGAATATTAGAAGGCCAGGAAGTTTGAAGGCGGCCTTAATGTTGCAATTCTCGACAGAATCAATGTTTTGAAGCTACCGAACTATGTAAATGTTCTTGACCGAGCCTTGATGGCTGAATCAAACATTGAAGCACTGAAAACTGAAACACCAACGTCAGAATAGCGTAGTAAGAGGCAGGGTTTCAAATTCAAGAAAGGCAAGCACAACCCGGCCAACAAGAAACAGAATACGAGGTCGACAACTAGCCCCAGGCAAGGGAGTGGTTTCATTCCACCCTGTTCTGAGTGTGGCAAGAAGCACAAAGGGGTTTGTTATAAACTATCTGGAGCCTGTTACAGATGTGGCAAAGTGGGCCACTATTTGCTAAACTAAAGAAATGTGAGTTTTGGTTGGATGAGGTTGTTTTCTTAGGGCATGTGATTAACAAGGAAGGAATTTCAGTGGATCCGCAGAAAATAGAAGCAATTGTGAATTGGCCTACACCAACTAATGTGACAGAAGTTCGCAGTTTTATGGGCTTGGCTGGGTACTACAAGAGGTTTGTAAAGGACTTTTCGAAATTAGCTGTGCCTCTTACCTAATTGACACGTAAGGGACAACCATTTGAGTGGAATAATGAAAGAGAATCAGCCTTCCATGAATTAAAGACAAGATTGACCACTGCACCAATTTTGACACTGCCTTCAGGTACGGAAAATTTTGTGATTTTTAGTGACGCATCTTATAAGGGTTTGGGTTGTGTGTTAATGCAGAACGGAAAGGTTATTGCTTACGCTTCCCTACAGTTGAGGCCACATGAGAAGAACTATCCAACGCATGACTTAGAATTGGCCGCAGTTGTTTTTGCCTTGAAAATTTGGCGGCATTATCTGTATGGGGCAAAGTGTGAAGTCTACACGGATCATAAGAGCCTGAAATACTTCTTCACGCAGAAGGAGTTGAATATGCGTCAGAGAAGATGGCTAGAACTGATAAAAGACTACGACCTAGAGATTCAGTACCACCCCGGGAAAGCTAATACAGTGGCTGATGCCTTGAGCAGAAAATCAACAGGGAGTATGGCTTGTTTGCTTACTGAACAAAGGGAGATTTTGCAAGACTTTGAAAAGTCTAAAATTGAAGTGATGGTATGTGAACAGGGCGGATTGATAGCCGCCATTACAACCGAACCAACAATTGTTGATGAAATCAAGCAGAAACAGAAAGAAGATGAGTTCCTCAGAAAGGCAATTGATGAATTTGAAGTAAGCCCAAAAGCAGAATTCAATGTCGAGAATGGAATGTTGAAATTTCGAAATCGAATATGTGTCCCAGATATTCCGGAGCTAAGGAAGAGGGTTTTAGATGAAGCCCACAGATCCGTATTTGCTATGCATCCGGGTAACAATAAAATGTATCGGGATTTGAAACAAACCTATTGGTGGCCTAAAATGAAGAAAGAGATTGCAGAATATGTGTCCAAGTGCCTTCAGTGTCAGCAAGTTAAGGCTGAACACCAGAAGCCAGGCGGTCTACTTCAACCTCTCCCCATTCCTGAGTGGAAGTGGGAACATGTAACTATGGATTTCGTTGTTGGCCTACCTCGGACTTCGACTGACCAAATCTGCACATTTTCTGCCTGTCAAAACTACGTTTACCGCTTATAGGTTGGCTACTATTTATGTTGATGAAATTGTCCGGTTACACGGAGTTCCGGTGTCCATTGTGTCAAATAGGGATCTGAAATTTGTATCTAGATTGTGGAAAAGTTTGCAGGAAGCAATGGGAACAGAACTAAGGTTCAGTACTGCATTCCACCCACAGACGGATGGCCAGTCAGAACGAACGATACAAACTTTGGAAGATATGCTTCGCATGTGTGCTTTGGATTTTCAGGGGAGTTGGGATGACTATTTGCCGCTTGCAGAGTTTGCTTATAATAACAGCTTCCACTCCAGCATCGGTATGGCACCATATGAGGCTTTGTATGGTAGGAGGTGTACATCACCTATTTGTTGGACAGAGGTCGGGGACAGAGCTTTGCTTGGGCCTGAAATTGTACAAGACACCTCTGAAAGGATCAAAACTATTCGGCAAAGGCTCAAAACAGCTCAAGACCGACAGAAGAATTATGCAGACGTTCGGAGAAGACCTCTTGAGTATGAGGTCGGCGACCATGTGTTCATCCGAGTTTCTCCGATGAAAGGCCAAGTCAGGTTTGGGAAAAAGGGCAGGTTGTCGCCCCGCTACATTGGGCCGTTCCAGATTTTGGAAAGGCTTGGTCCAGTTGCTTATAGAGTTGCTTTGCCACGGGGATTCGAGCAAATCCATAACGTATTTCATGTGTCGATGTTGAGGGGTTACCTCCGAGACCCGTTGCATGTGACTGATTATCACCGGGTTGCTATCGAAGAAAATATGGAATATGCTGAATGGCCGGTAAAAGAAAGTTTGCAAACTTGGTTTCGGTGAAAGATAGTCCATAACAACGCCCAACATCGTAAGTATTTCACGGTACTACTACATGCTTGAATTGTTAGTTTTCAAATTTGACTAAATCTAACAAGATCTTGATTTTTATTAACAGTGTTGATTGCGTAATTATTGTATGTTATATCATGCGCCAAATCATAAGAGATGAACCTATTGCAAATTATATGGAAGAGAATGAAGTTAACAATTTCCGAGCATCAATAGTGTATCAATTTTTGAATGATTATCCAAAAGCATGGACTGAGGAACAATTCAACCTAAAAAAAAAATGGGCAAGAGTTAAGACCTCAAGGATGACAATATGGACAACTTTTGGGGAACTACTGTGAATGATGTATGTAATTTCGATTTTTGTAAATGAAAGAATGGTGAAAAAGTAATTGTAAATTAAAGAATACTAAAAGAGTATTAGATAGTAATGCTATGTCTATTGTTCTAGTAAATTTTACTGTGGTTTGGTGATTAATACATTATTATAGCAAGATATTGTTTTGACTAGGAATGAATGTCGTTATAGATAGAATACAATGATACGGGTTATACTTGTGTATCTTTGATGATATATGTAGTTGTGTTGTTAGATTATTTTTGCACAAAGATTGCATGATGATTATCAGGGGAGTTTGTGTATTGTGGTAAATTTTGGTGCGGGTTGGAAATGTTTTTCTAAGGGGCTAACATACTGTTTGAAATGAAGTAAAATTTTACTCTGCATAAAAGTAAAATTTTACTTTACTCTGAAATATGAGTAAATTGTTGCACTCTGAATCTAAAAGTAATATTTTACTCTACATAAAAGTAAACTTTGAAATAAGAATAAAATGTTACACTCTGAATCTAAGAGTAAAATGTTACACCCTGAATTTAAAAGTAAAATTTAATGCTGTATAAAAGTAAAATTTTACTCTGAATAAGAGTAAAATGTTATACTTTGAATCTAAAAGTAAAATTTTACTCTGTATAAAAGTAAAATTTTACTCTGTAAAACGAGTAAAATATTAGACTCTGCACAAAAGTAAAATTTTACTCTGAAAAGTGAGTAAAATGTTACACTTTGAATCTAAAAGTCAAATTTTAATCTGTACAAAAGTAAAATTTTACTTTGTATAAAAATAAAATTTTACTTTGAAAAACGAGTAAAATGTTAGACTCTGAATCTAAAAGTAAAATGTTACTCTACACAAAAGTAAAATTTTACCCTCTATAAAAGTAAAATTTTACTTTGAAATAAGGTAAAATTTTAATCTAAAAGTAACATTTTACTCTGAAATAAAGTAAAATTAATGAGTTATGGCTAAAGTTTTCTTCTGCTTAATTCTTCTCTTTTAATCTCTATGCAATTAAATTGCAGTCTCCTTATTCTTGTTAAACTCATCTCTTGTATTCCACTTTGTTAGTAGCCACCCACCTTTCGTCCCAATCCAGTGTAAGTCCTTAGGTGTAGGCAGTCAAAAAATATATAGGTTCCCGAAAAGGGTATGAGTGAACACACAGTATGAGAAAACATGATAAGTTATAATTGAATTTTGGAAAATTTGATTTAATTTTATAGATCTAAAATGAGTCGATTATTCATAAGTAACTCTTCAGTTAGCTCTTGGTCTACAACTTTGACCTCCATACCTAATACAGACTTAGTATTAAATGAAGAAATTGGCTTGAATTGCTTGGTGTGTTGCTTGCTAATTGAAGTGTGGATTGCTAAATTGAACCCCTAGACTTGCATCCAAGGAACCTAGGTAAGGAATTCAACCCTCTTTGTTGTGTTTAAGCTTATTCATGCAAGATTCTTGAGCCTCTAGTGATTTAAGTCTAGAATTGGTTTATTGTTGTTGATTTGAAGCTCATTTCATGCATACATGTTTGTAATATAGATGTTTGAGTTGTTTTCATGGCAAAAGGTTACATGCATGTTCATAATTATGTTTAAGTCCATGATTTCACCATGTTTTGAAAAGATTGGCTCCTTAGAGCATCAAGTTGGAGCTTCAAAATGATTTGAATACATGCATGTTTGCATGTTCATCTTGTTCTTGAAAAATGGTTTGAAATTGAGTTTGAATTAAACACCCTTGGGCTTTGATTTCTCAAATTGAGCTTTGAACCATGTTATTCTATGTGTTTATAAATGTTTTCCAGAAAATGGGCCCAAGAGGATTGGTTTTGATGTATTTAAATGTGAATTTGAGCTTGGAGGTGCAATCTGGAATTCCCATATTTTGCACTTCCGCTCGAGCGGGGTAAGTGCCGCTCGAGCGTGGAATCCGAGCATCCTGTATCTCTGCACTGTTTTACAATCCGCTCGAGCGGAGGACTGGGCGCTCGAGCGGAGTCTTGTGTCTCGAGCTCGAGTGGGCGTCGAGCGTCCGTCGAGCGGAGATTCGAGCGTAGAATCTCCCCAGGCAGTTTGGATGTATATGAATGGACCGAAGGTCGTTTGGATGTATATGAATGGACCGAAGGTCGTTTGGATGTATATGAATGGACCGAAGGTCGTTTGGATGTATATGAATGGACCGAAGGTCGTTTGGATGTATATGAATGGACCGAAGGTCGTTTGGATGTATATGAATGGACCGAAGGTCGTTTGGATGTATATGAATGGACCGAAGGTCGTTTGGATGTATATGAATGGACCGAAGGTCGTTTGGATGTATATGAATGGACCGAAGGTCGTTTGGATGTATATGAATGGACCGAAGGTCGTTTGGATGTATATGAATGGACCGAAGGTCGTTTGGATGTATATGAATGGACCGAAGGTCGTTTTGATGTATATGAATGGACCAAAGGTCGTTTAGATGAATATGAATGGACCGAAGGTCGTTCTGTCATGAATGAGTGGGCCGAAGGCTGTTTTGGTATGAAAGAGTGGGCCAAAGGCCGTTTTGACATAAGTGAATGGGCCGAAGGCCGTTTTGCCATGAATGGAAACCCAAATGGGCCAAAGTCCAGAATGTTGAAACTACAGTTACTTGATTTGCATTTCGTATAGTCGTTTATATTTGCTAATTAGAAGTATGAATTGGGCCCAAGGCCGTTCGGAGCATGTTGTTCCACATATTGTTATGTAACTGTCATACTTGATATTATTCACTGGGCTATCGCTCACGCTCATTCATGTGTTTGTAGGTGAGCCAAGGGAAGTCCAAACCCAGCCCCAGTGAAGTCTGCTAGGAAAACAACCGAGTTTTGCGGAAGTCAGCCTTGCGTCTCACTCTTAAGACCTACCCTTGCCTTTTTGCTATGTAATTATAGTTTGTCTTGCCGGCAAGGACTTTATGTACATCTGTAAATAGTCTGTCATAGGTTGACTCGTTTTGGATGATCCTGTCTGTAATGAATTTTGTGGAACTGTACTTTTGATGTGGGTTATTAACGTAACTGAATATGGTCTGTTAATGTGCATATAAGCACGGCTCTATGGACAAAGTTTTTATTTATTGCTTCCGTTTGGCCCCTTTACTCTGACAAGTTATGTCTGTTTTGGTCTGAGGCCGTAGGTAATCTCAAGATTACTGGCCGGTTATGTCCTTAACCCATAGGGGCGGGTTCGGGTCGTGACACCTAGCACCTCTTCCTCGTCCTGACATCCTAATAAAGGTGATACAGAACGTTAGAACATTCACAAATGTGCCGAAACTAAACACTCACATCCTAATGCATGGACAACTGTAATTCACTCCACGTAAGCACATAAACACATAAGCACTTACGAATTTCATCTCCGGATAATGATAGTCCCGAGGCATTACTAGAGTTCCGGTTAGAAACGGCATTGATCAAGTGCCTTTCCAACAAGACTCCCAGAAACCCAAGGATCCAATCAACATCCTAGAAACTAAATTCCATACCCAAATAAACACATAAGCATGTTATCAATTAAGCACATAGCATATGACACTACATCTAGGTCTCTATCAAGCGAGACAAACCCATTGTGATACTAATCACTTCCCACGTACCCAAAGTATTCGAACCCGGTACGCTCTGATACCAAGTTGTAACGCCCTCAAAATAATAACCTTAAACTCATCAAATAAGACATCCATTGACATATGAAATAACCATAACCTTCTGTTCATCAGAGTTTCATTACAAATGAATTACATGTTAACAACAAAAGTAAAATGCCCTACGGCTTACAGCTTTCCAAGTTAACACTTGGTTACAACAAAAGAGTGCTAACTCATCTACACATTAAGCCCTCGGCTTGAATATACATGTAATACATCAAAAGAACTAAAACAACAACAATCTGCTCGCCTCTAGCCTCCCAAGCTATGACCTTGGAGGTGGCATGCTACCTATACCTGAAAATGATATTCCCATATAGGGTGAGCCACAGCCCAGTAGAAATACACTAAACCAACCATGAACAATGACTATTAGCGATTGATAGATGGCCAACACTGATACATTCACATAAATCACATATTTATGTCATACGACTGATGAGTCCAAGTTACTTTTCATTTTCCCCTTTTCAACAGATAAGCATATTAGCTCTATCATCATTTCAACAGATATGTATAAAAACTATATCCCACGTTCACAGATAAGCATATAAGCTATATCCACATTCTCAACAGATATGTATATGAACAATATCCACAGATAAGCATACAAGCTGTATCCACA
>NW_021024692.1:22524-62859 GCF_004153795.1 Camellia sinensis
GGATAACTGAAACTAATCACATTAGTTGAGTCATTAATTTTGACTGTTGAATTAATACAGACATTATGTGTGTTGATTGTGTGTTGTTTAAATTCGAGGGAGACATTGACCAAGGTGTGGAATACTACAAGAAGGCTCTGTATTATAATTGGCACTATGCTGATGCCATGTATAATCTAGGCGTTGCATATGGGGAAATGCTGAAGTTTGACATGGTAAATTTGTAGGAAATAAAACTTTTGTGTCTCTCTGTCTCTCTGCTTTTCATGTCTTTCATTCTGAAGCAAACTTCACATGAATGAAACTGATCTCCTCAAACATTATTCTCTACTAGAAAGTACATTATCTTTATTTTATTTTTTTTCCTTTTTGCAATCATCGTTCATTTTCTTCCTTTCTATTAGTTGCTTTAATGAGAAATTTGATGCATTTCAAATCTAGAACTTGAGAATATTTATTTAATATCTGTGCAGGCAATTGTGTTTTATGAACTTGCTTTCCACTTCAATCCTCATTGTGCAGAGGCATGCAACAATTTAGGAGTGATATACAAAGACCGTGACAACCTTGATAGAGCTGTGGAGTGTTATCTGGCAAAATTATGATGCTTATGTGCAAATTTTAAGTCTCAAATCATCGTGCGCTTGATATTATAAAAATTATTTATTCTTCTGCAGTTGGCTTTATCCATCAAACCAAATTTCTCATAGTCCTTGAACAATCTTGGTGTCGTCTACACTGTCCAGGTTCAGTACCTATACCCGTTCAAAAAAATCTTTTTTTTGGAAAGGACAATATGCAGCTACTGATCGATTTTATGTTTTATTTCTTTTTACAGGGTAAAATGGATGTTGCTGCAAGCATGATTGAGAAAGCTATTGTTGCAAACCCTACATATGCGGAAGCATGTAATAACTTAGGTCTCTTTGTTTCTCTCTCTCTCACCCTGTGGTCATCATGTTTTTGGCATGCTGTTACTTCCTCTTTTTGTTAACATGGTAGTTATTGCTACTCTTTTGGTTGTCATTGATATTATTGGTGTTACTTGTCAAGGAGGATAAAAAAAGATTGTATTTGAGAATGTTGCTTCTCTGCCAAAATTCAAGGTTACATAAATGTAGTTTTCATTTGATACTGAAGTTAATGGTTTTATTTTTTATTGGGATTGCATTTCACAAACTTGAATTGGCTCTTTTATGTTGTTTTCATTTTTGGTTGAAAGGGAATTTTTGTGACACTTCTTTTGCGTTTGTTGATTTTATGGGAGAGTTATCTTTGGTGGATGGATTATAGTTGGCTTTTTGTATGGACGGTAGTCATGTTGAGGCTGACATACCTTTTGTGGAGGTTGAGGTTATGAAGATGTGTATGCCACTTCTTTCACCTGCTTCCGGAATTATCCATTTTTTGATGTCTGAAGGTCAAGCAATGCAGGTAAATTATATCATACATAGGAGGTTTTATGTTTTCTGTTCTTGGTAGTGATTAAGACCAGTCAAGTGGGGTCAGCTACATGGATCCTCTTTCCTAATGCTTACTAATATTTATGTTGGCTGAGAAGTTTTAGTAACTTTTCTTCGTCATATATAGAATGATCACGACCCGTCCAAGTTAGTGGCAGAGACTCCATGCAAGCTACTACGGTATCTGGTCTTGGACGGTAGTCATGTTGAGGCTGACATACCTTTTGTGGAGGTTGAGGTTATGAAGATGTGTATGCCACTTCTTTCACCTGCTTCCGGAATTATCCATTTTTTGATGTCTGAAGGTCAAGCAATGCAGGTAAATTATATCATACATAGGAGGTTTTATGTTTTCTGTTCTTAGTAGTGATTAAGAACCACTTGTCCTTTAGGCTGGTGAGCTTATAGCGAGGCTTGATCTAGATGATCCGTCAGCTGTAAGAAAAGCAGAACCTTTCCATGGGAGCTTTCCAATCCTGGGCCCCCCAACTGCAATATCTGAAAAAGTTCATCAGAGGTGTGCAGTTTGTATGCTGCCCAGATGATTCTTGCTGGATATGAGCATAACATTGATGAAGTAAGTATCTCTTGCTAGATCCACCGTCAATATTCAATTACTTTGGTACATAAGCTGAGTACACATAGGAAAAATCATGTTCGACGACATTTGGTGGAATTAATTAATTGTTATCATAGAGTTTCAAATCTTTTGCAGGTTGTGCAAAACTTGCTCAGTTGTCTTGACAATCCTGAGCTCCCATTCCTTCAATGGCAAGAGTGCTTGTCTGTTCTTGCAACCCGACTTCCTAAAGACCTTAGATATGAGGTAAACAAATTGGTGCTTTATTTTTTTGTTTTACACAAATAGTAGCTTTATACTTGTACTATTAACTAATTTTTCATTATGTTTTTGTCCAGCTGGAATCAAAATATAAAATGTACGAAGGTAGCGCAAGCTTTCAAAATGTTGACTTCCCTGCCAAAGTATTACGGCGTGTTCTTGAGGTTGGTTCATTCTTTCAAATTCCGCATTTGCAAAAACTGTTCTTCTTGTTCGAATGGTCATTAACTTTTGTGGTATTTACTTTTTCATTGCAGGCCCATCTAAACTCCTGCCCTGCTAATGAAAAGGGAGCCCAAGAGAGGCTTGTTGAACCTTTGATGAGCCTTGTTAAGTCCTATGAGGGTGGAAGAGAGAGTCATGCCCGTGTTATTGTTCAGGCCCATTTTGAAGAGCATCTATCCTTGTAAGTGTAGATTTACAAATTTGAACATACTAAATTCTAAATATAGAATTATTGTTTAACTACAATAATAGTGATTGCTTTGAAATTCAATTTTTGTTACCAAAAGAAAGAAAATATGGCTTCATCTTTATTGCTTCCACTCGGTAACACACTACAATAGTGATTGCCTTGTTGCTTAGATGTTCTTCATCTTTAATTCTGCTGGTCTTCTACTGATCTGCTGGTCTGCTGCTGCAGAATTTTGCTGGGCTGCTGCTGCTGCAATGTTGCTGTGACGCGGCTGCTACTAGATGCTGGTCTGCTGCAAATTTGGGTTGTTGTTAGTTTCATGATTTCATTTTGTTATCTACTATTTTTACTATGGGTTCATAATTTGGATGTATTTGAGTATTTTAGTGAGTTTATCCTTTTAGGTTTTATACAAGGCTTCCAAAAGCATATTTTTCAGCAATGTTTTTTTGCCTACACATCAACTTAAGGTGATTTAATATCAATGTTATTAGTTTGTAATAGTAGTGCCTGAGGGATGCCTCTTGTAAATATGTAAATTTTATTAAAAAAATATGTGATTTTCAATTTTTTTTGCCGCTACAAATTTGTCGTTGCCAAAACTAAAGCTTTATCGACAACCAAATCGTTGGCAAATGGCAACATTTACCGACATAAATGTGTCGCTAAAAGTTACTTTTGCCCACTCATATTGTGTTGGTAGAAGTGTATAAATTGCCAATGCCAATTTGTCGTTGCCAAAAGTAAAGCTTTAGTGACAAACAAATCGTCGGCAAATGGCAACATTTACCTACGTAAATGTGTCGCCAAAAGTTTACTTTTGCCGACGCATATGTTGTTGGTGAAAGTATATTTTTTGCCCATGCAAATTTGTGTCGCGAAAAGTGCCACACAATCATCATATTTGAATGACTTTTACCAACGCAAGGTAAATTGCCGACGATGGATGGAGGCTTTTATCGACGATTATGTTCGTCGCTAAAGGCATTACTTTTACCAACGCAATGATAATTTCGTCGGTAAAAACTTTTGCCAACGTAGCTTTGTGTGTCGGCAAAACTCTTTGCCAACGAATTTTCCCTTTTAGCAACATATTTTGTTGCGTTGCGAAAAATGCAATTTCTTGTAGTGTATTATTCAATGATTATTATTATTTAATGATTACCCAGAGAGAAATAATTAGGTTTAGGAACAAAATTGAATTCTTATACAATAACAGATCTATTAAAGATTTTTATACAAAAACAGATCTGTTAAATAAAATTGAACAGAATTGAATTCTTATACAATAACAGATCTGTTAAATAATTATTCAATGATCTGTTAAAGATTTTTATACATTGAATGATCTGTTAAACATTAGAACAAAAATGATAAACATAGCATATTTTGTGACTGAAAAATAATAGACCCAAAAAGTTACATTAGTAATAAAACATAGAAGACATACTGATGGAGAAAAAAGTGAAAAGGCAGTTATGTTCACGGAAATAATCATAGAAAGTTATAATTAATACATGTATAAAGTAACCATTAGAATTACTTATGGATGTGTTGGATTAATGATGTATGTGGTTTACTGTATAATGACTTGGATGTTGCTTTAAATGAGAACTCATTCTCGATGCGCTCTAGACTCATTTCAATCCATAAATTTGAGCTTAGTTATTCCATAAATTTTATTACTAGTATTAATTATTTATTTTTTTCCTTTTGTTATTTAACAGGAATTCAAGTTGAAGGAGATGATGGAACTTGTGTGGTTTGTATGAGTATTGGAGAAACAATGGGTTTGATTTTTTATATATTTTTTTAATTTCAATTTTTGGGTAACCTATCCTTTGCGGGTTGTGCTTGGGATTGATTATTCTCTTTGCTACTTGTTGAATTTTCTTGTGTGTGTGGGTTGTTGGACAGATGTTTTGTTGTTTGTGCTATTTTGTTTAGGAGATATTGATTTGAATAAGATGCTGCTAGAAACTGCTGTACATGTTCTTGGCAAATATGTTGATGCTTATAAAATTTGTATAGGATGGACAGATTTATTGAATTTGTTTATATGTGGATTTATTGAATACGTGGATGCTGGAAACTGCTATACATGTTCTTGGAAAATATGTTGATGTTTATAGAATTTGTATAGGATGGACAGATTTATTGAATTTGTTTATATGTGGATTTATTGAATATGTGGACAGAATTTGTTTATAGCACCTGTCTTGGCAAATAGCACCTGTCCAAATAGCAGCCTGGATATGTTGACAAATATATTTATTAGGATGTTTACAGATTTTTATAGTTTAAAAAAAAAAAAAACCAACCGGCGATTTTTCGGGGTCGAGGATCCCCGATCGGGGGCGGGGATGGGGTCGGGCTATGGGTCCCTGTCGGGGATCGGGGGCGGGGACGGGGCATATATCACTTTCGGGGATTGGGGACGGGGAGTGTAGTCCCCGGCCCCGCCCTGCCCTGCCCCGTTGCCATTCCTAGAGAAGACGTTTATCACCCCAAAAGGGCTGTCTTGCTACAGAGTGATGCCTTTTGGGTTGAAGAACGCAGGAGCAACTTACCAGAGATTGGTAACCAAGATGTTCAAACATCTAATTGGCAGAACAGTAGAAGTCTACATCGACGACATGGTCGTGAAGACCAAATAACCTGAGGGTCATCTGGCCGATCTAAAAGCAGTCTTTGACATCTTTAAAACATATCGGCTCCAACCCAATGCATCGAAGTGTGCATTCAGAGTTGGATCTGATAAGTTCTTGGAATACCTAGTGACCAGAAGGGGCATTGAGGCCAGCCCAGATCTGATCAAGGCCATCCTTGAGTTGAAGAGCCCGACGTCGGCAAAACAAGTGCAGATGCTGACTGGCAGGGCTGCAGCCCTGAACAGGTTCATAAGCAGGAGCTCTAACAAATGCAAACCCTTCTTTAACTTAATAAAGAAGGCCATAAACTTCTTATGGACAGAGGAGTGTGAAGTCGCCCTGGCCGACTTAAAGAAGTATTTGATCACGGCTCTAGTTCTCTCAAATCCAGAACTTGGAGAGGAGCTGTTCCTATACTTAGCAGTTTCAGAACACGCGGTAAGCGCAGTGGTAATCCGAGAAGAAAAAGGGGAGCAAAGGGCTATTTACTATGTAAACAAAACCTTGGCTGATGTAGAAACCAAGTATTTACCCCTAGAGAAGTTGGCACTGGCATTAGTAATGGCTTCAAAGAAACTAAACCATTATTTTTAAGCACACAGAATTGTGGTGCTAACTGAACACCCTTTGAAGTCCCTGTTGCAACAGGGAGATTTGACAGGAAGAATAGCCAGATGGGCAGTGGCCTTGGGCCAGTATGACCTAGAGTACAAACCCATAATGCGATCAAAGGCCAAGTCTTGGCCGACTTTGTGGCCGAGTTCACTCCAGGAGCCACCGTACATCGGGTTCCGTCGAGCCTAGATGAACGGCGTCCAAGCGAGCAAAAAGGAGCCCAGCCGAGGGCAACAAAACAAAGGAAGAAAGAAAAACTAAGGCCCTGCAGCATTTACATCGGCGACTCCTTTCGACTGGTTGTCGATGGGAGTTCAAAGTGACAAGGAGTGGCGGTAGGAGTAGTACTGGTATCTCCAGATGGGCAGATACTAGAACAATCCATTCGTTTAGGGTTCAAGGCCTCAAACAATGAAGCAGAGTATGAAGCACTGATCGCAGGACTAAAACCGACAGTAGCAGTAGAAGCAGATGGGGTGATAGTTTTTTGTGACTCTCAACTTATAGTCAACCAAGCAATAGGCGAGTTCGTAACCCGAGATGAACGTATGTCGGCATACACAAAGGAAGTAGGCAGATTGGTGGCCTTGCTTTAGAATTGTTGACTACAGCAGGTTAGCCAAGATGATAATAGCCACGCCAATGCCCTGGCCAACCTGGCTAGTGCAATACAACCTGGAAAGGCAAGGACGGTAATGGTCGATTACTTGTCGGGCCCGAGCATCGAACCACTGACCACAGAGCGTGAAGCAATGTGTGTGGACATGGGACCAAGCTGGATGGATGCAATAGTTTCATTCCTGAAAGAAGGAAAACTACCAGATGATCACAAAGAGGCACACAAGATCAGATTAAAGTCGGCAAGATTCAATCTGACAGCAGAGGGACGTCTCTACAGAAGATCCTTCACTGGACCCCTTTTGAGGTGTGTACATCCTTCACAAATTGAAGATTTTTTATACGAAATACATGAAGGAATATGTGGAAGCCACGCTGGGGGCAGATCACTTGCCCATAGGGCCATTACCCATGGGTATTGGTGGCCATACATGCAGAAAGATGCAGAAGCCTGTGTGAATAAATGTGAAAAGTGCCAACGGTTTGCACCTTTGATACACCAACCAGCAGCAGACCTAAACCCAGTATCCAGTCCTTGGCCGTTTTCCAATGGGGCATGGATCTCGTTGGACAACTCCCCCAAGCAACTGGACAACGGAAGTACCTGCTGGTGGCAACAGACTACTTCACTAAGTGGTTAGAAGCTGAATCCCTTGCCAAGATTCGAGATGTGGATGTGAAGAGCTTCATATGGAAGAATATCATCACCTGGTTTGGGATTCCAAGAGCAATAGTTGTAGATAATGGAACACAATTTGACAGTAAGCTAATCAAGAGCTTCTATGCAAAGTTCAAAATCAAGAATTACTTTTCAACCCCAAGCTTTCCCCAAAGCAATGGACAAGCCAAAGCATCCAACAAAGTTATCCATGATGGGATAAAGAAGAGGCTACAGGCAGCAAAAGGAAAGTGGGTGGATGAGTTGCCCAGTGTACTCTGGGCATATCGAACTACGCCGAGAAGATCAACAGGGAAATCCCCATTTGCCATGGCTTATGGCACAGAAGCTGTCATTCCGCTAGAGGTCGGCATCTTAGGGATCAGAACCCAGGGAGTAAAGAACGGGACTAATGATGTACTCTTAGCCTGAGATCTGGATCTTCTAGAAGAAAGAAGGGAGAAAGCTGCAATTCAGCTCGTAGCATACCAGCAGCAGCTTGCCAAAGCTTATAATAAAAAGGTCAACCCAAGGGAGTCTCAAATCGGTGACCTCGTCTTAAGAAAAGTTGTCGGCAACAAGAAGGACCCCAAAGAGGGCGAGCTTGGCCCAAATTAGGAAGGACCTTACAGAATCATCTCGGTACTGGGAAATGGGGCATATCGACTTGAAGATAATGAAGGCAAAGAGTTGCCAAGGCCTTGGAATACTTGCAATCTTAAGTTTTTTTATCATTAAATTTTCTTGTTCTTTGTTATTAGCTGAAGTAATAAATAAAGCTTGATTTTTTCGTGACTGATATGATAGTTGATGACGTTTCCAGAATACATGGATAATAAGAATCCAAGTGGAACTTAAGCTCACATTAGGGGGCAGAGAGTTGGAAAATTGTTTTAACACCTGTTGAAATTTGAGAAAAATTTACAAGTTAAAGTTAAGCCGAGATCATGTTTAACACTTGTTGAAATTTGAGAAAAATTTACAAGTTGAAGTTAAACCGAGATCATGTTTAACGTTTGTTGAAATTTGAGAAAAATTTACAAGTTGAAGTTAATCCGAGATCATGTTTAACACTTGTTGAAATTTGTGAAAAATTTACAAGTTGAAGTTAAACCGAGATCATGTTTAACACTTGTTGAAATTTGTAATAAATTTACAAGTTGAAGTTAAACCGAGATCATGTTTAATGCTTGTTGAAATTTGTAATAAATTTACAAGTTGAAGTTAAACCGAGATCATGTTTAACGCTTGTTGAAATTTAAGAAAAATTTACAAGTTGAAGTTAAACCGAGATCATATTTAACACTTGTTGAAATTTGAGAAAAATTTACAAGTTGAAGTTAAACCGAGATCATGTTTAACGCTTGTTGAAATTTGTGAACAATTTACAAGTTGAAGTTAAACCGAGATCATGTTTAACGCTTGTTAAATTTGTAATAAATTTACAAGTTGAAGTTAAACCGAGATCATGTTTAACGCTTGTTGAAATTTGTGAAAAATTTACAAGTTGAAGTTAAACCGAGAACATGTTTAACACTTGTTGAAATATGTGAAAAATTTACAAGTTGAAGTTAAACCGAGATCATGTTTAACGCTTGTTGAAATTTGTGATAAATTTACAAGTTGAAATTGAACTGAGATCATGTTTAACACTTGTTGAAACTTGAGTTTACAAGTTGAAGTTAGACTAAGTTTATATTGAACACTTGTTGAAAATTTGTGAAAAATTTACAAGTTGAGACCAAGACTGTACCAAGAAAGGTACTTATGTACTTGCCAAGGTACACCATTGGCTTATATAATCGAGGTATGTCACCCCGAGAAGGTGGCACAAGACTAGGGTGTATATTGAAGACACAAAATTATTCTAAGTATGAAAGTCATATAAAAGCAGTAAAGGGATGATAAAGATACAAGCATTCAGGAAAAGAAGTTGCATTTATGTACAAAAGAGGGCACTTCGGCCTACCAAAAGAAGGCACGTCGACCATGTGAAGAGCTTACATTGTTTCAAAGGAAAACCAAAGTGCAAAGTACAGAAGCAAAAGAAAAACATTGAAACTAAGACTCTTCAGCACCACTAGTAGGTTGGGTTTGAAGTTCAGAAGACTGTTGAGAGGACATCCCGGCAACCTTCTCAGCCACGAGCTCGGCATCTATTTGTTAAAGGGTTTACTCGAGGCTTTTGTTGGCAAGAGGCACGTCCAAAGATGCCTTGTCAAGTGTAGCGTCCTTGGGAACCTCCTCACCCTCCTCGTCTTGAGTCAAGTCCAGGACTTGCTCATTTGGAGTAGGGGACTTGGCCCCAGCAGCTTCCTTTGACTTCCTCACCAAAGCCTCCTCCTCAAACTCAGAATCTTTGTCAGATTGGCTTGGAGTTGGGGGGAATGGTAGAGGAAGGACATCGGTGTTCCTGAGGGGGGAGTCATCAAGGATTTCGAGCTTTTTAAGTAAAGTCATCCAACCAAGGGTGAAACCCTTGTTGCATGCCTGCTTTACTTGTTTCTTGTAATCCGCCGTGACATCGGCCACCTCCTCATTGTAGCCCTTCTCGTTGGCAGCCTTGACCTCGGCCTCTTTCGTAGCCAAGGCATTTTGAAGTTCTTTCTGGGCCTGGGTCATCTTTTCCTCGGCCTCAAGAACCTTCTTGATGGCTTCAGCAGATTCTGCCTTTTCTTCGGCTACATCCTTAGCTTTGTTAGCAGCCTCGGCTTGATCCTCCAGGGTCTTCATCTTTGATTTCAAGTTTTTATTAGTCTTTTGCCGACTAGCAACCTCCCTCTTCTTGTCAGCCAGCTCCTTTCGATTCTCAAAGGCTTGCATTGAGAAAGAATGAGCATACTGGATGGCCTGAAAGTGAACAAAGCTGAAGTTATTAGAAAATTTTCTAAGTACAAAAAAGAAAGAAAAATTACCGAATAAAGAGACTTACTTGAACAGAGCGCTGGAGCATCAGAGCATAGTTTTCATATTCGCTCAGCTCGGGGTTTCGGTCAAGATCGCCGGGAAGAAGCAGAGCGGTACTAAGGGTAACACCGACATTAATGTCGTCGGCACTATCGCTAGCCCTAACTGGCTTATCCTCCATCGTGATTTTGGGGGCCCAGGGGGCATCATGCTTTAGAGACCCCGAGGTGGTTGTAGCGGATGACCTCGGCCTCTTTGATCGGGTAAACTCGGATGGTTGGGCCTCGGCAAGCCTCTTCTCGGCAGTGGAATGGGACTTATCGCTCTCAGCCAATTTGGAGATTGGCAAGGTGTCCTCAGTGTCAACTTAAGTCACCGTTGCCTTGGGCTGAGCCTTTTTTATCCTTTTTTGTTTTGGCTTTGGGGGCTGTGTTGGTACTGCCTGAGCGTCTATGGTGGATGGAATGTTGGCTATGAGGTCTTTGGCGACTGCTTTTTGGCGACCCATCTCAGCAGCAAAGACAGTTCGTCGTTGTCGTCGGCGTTGGCGTTAAGATAGAGGGATCAGATATGAAGCCGAGGTTGGCAGATGCTCTGCTGGATCAGAGGTTGACCCTTGATCTGGCTGAGATGAGGAGGTTGTTTGAGGAGTTGTGGCGGAAGGCGAGGAAAGGCTTTTTTTCTTCTCTTGATCGCGGCACAAGTCTAGATCTCTGCAGTCGTTGCAGTAGCTGTAGAGATATCATTAAATTGGCGATTAGTTTCAGCTTTCAAGGGTTTGAATATGATAAACTTGGATCCAAATCCAAGGACAACTAAATAAGTAGATAATTCTACACTGCAAAGATAAATCTATCCCGAAACTCGCCACCTATGTTAAAAAAAAAAAAAAAAAAAAGGAGAAAGGAAAAATGACACTTGGCCTTTACCATCTCCTTCCCCGAAAACTGTTCGGCTTAGGGGATAAAGGTGAAGGTCATCGTTGGGCTGAAACTCCCAGTTGCCCGAGACAATGAAGTAATCGTCCCCAGCACCCTTGTTTGAGTCTGGGAGGTCGACAATGAGCTTGTACTCAGTTGACCTCGGCTTGAGGTAGTAGATATGGCCTTTTTTGGATTTCAGGCGACACATGGTATAACAATACTGAATATTGGCAAGGGTGAACCTAGCGTTTTCATTCTTGGCTAAGGAAATTATGCCATTAATAACTCGGAAAGAGTTGATGGCGAGTTGCATTGGGTTCAATTTGTAGTAGTGAAGGGCTTCTCGGAAAAGGGGATCAAGTGGAAACCTATGCCCATATTCGACAAAAGCCACTACTGGAAAAGGCATAAGGTTTACGTCGGGCATAATAGAGTCTTCCTCCCCTGCCAACCTAAGGTGGACGTCGGCAGGAATAAAAAACTCTCGCCTAAAGTACTCTAGTTTGGTCAAGGTGTCTACCCCATGCTTCCACATACCTATGATATCGGCTTAACTGAAGGAGTTGGATTTCAGATGGGAGTATTTTGGAGGGTTTTAGGGACCTCGGCTAAAGCCTGAAAATACACAGAATCTATGGGGAATTGTTTCAGTTTTTCCTAAAATTCGTGGGTTCTACAAACAAATCCCAAACCTAGATCTATGGAAACGAAGATTGAAGGCACCAATTTGGAAAAGTCACAGAAAACAGAAAAGCAAGAATGTGTTTCAGAATCAAGAACAGTGATGAACTATCAAGAACACTGTGCCAGAAGTGAGTGCGAGGGTATAAAGGCCAAGAATAGTGGCAAAAGTGCCAAAAAAATTATGAGCAGTGCGTGTATTCAAGAGATGGGCAAAAGTAAAGTCATGCAATGAACACACTCAGATACATGATTCATAAATTGAATACTTGAGCAAAACAGCAAGAGCAACAAGAAATAAAACCAGGAGGAATAGTGGCTTACCAGAAAAAGTGAAGCCGGTGTAAGGATCGCCGAAGTCAGACAACGGTTGCAGAAGCGATAAAGTGGTGAAAATCACGCCGGAGAAGACGAATACAACAAATTACAGAGCTGGGAAAGCTTAAACAATGGAGGATTTGGAAGAAAAAGCTAGGGAGAGAGAGAAAGCCTTAGAAACGATGGAGAAGAGTGAAAAGACGGGGGAAGGAAGAAAGTTTTGTCAAAAACACGAAAAGGCGGCAGAACGGAATTGATGAGCCTTAAATGACGGATTTGTCAGACGGCGCATACAGGTGCAAGACGACCTACAAGCGCGTACGGAGTACGATCTAGTAAGGGGAAAACACGTGGTTAAAATGGTTGAGTCATTATGCTTGATAGCTCATATGCGTGAGGGAGCTCTTGGAATTATTGTTCTTTAAAATAGACATGTCGGCTTGAATGATGATCTCGGCTGAGAAATTTGAACAAACTCAGGTTAGTGGTTTTGCAGTTTTAATGGAAACAGGTAATGGGGCTTGGCCGTACGGAGCCAATGGGTTATTACTTCGGCAATAAGTAAAGATTCAAGATTAGCCGACGTCTCCAGAGGAAGTATTTGATATAGGTTCCATCACCTCAGAATGCCGAGGTAATAGAACCTAGGGGACAGTTGTGGGGAGGACAAATTTTCTGGGTACCAACAAGTGGCCAAGGTGACGCCGACGTGTCAGCCGAGGTGCCACGTGTCCTGGTCATGACGCCGAGGTGATCTCCGCAAGGCCGAGGTTATCTCCGAGGCTATCGGAATCCGGGATAAGCGGATAAGGGACAAGAGTCCTAGAATGAGGAAGGGACTCAGCCTAGATAAGGATAAAGCTCTTAGGGAGTTTATCTTTATCTGTTGAGGAGTCCAGGATAAGCACTAAGCTAAAGTCCATTGAAGCAAGGCTTCCATTGGGACTAGGATTGAGTTAACTATAAAAGAAAGGCACCCCCATGGGTCTAAGGTACGCAATTTATATTCAGAACAGTGAGTTAAGCACTATTGATTATCTTTGAGATAACTGACTTGATCGTCGGAGTGCCCCCGGGTGGACGAACCACCGCCGAAATCTCTTCTTACCGTTGCAGGTCATTCAGGCGCCATCTATTCCGCCAAGTGCTCTTCAGGAACCCAATAAACAAAAATAGCCTGCTTCCTGTAAAATATATATATATATATATAATTATATTAATAAAAAATAATAAACACTAAACAAATGAAAATAAAGTATAATACATAATATTATATTCTAACCTCATTAATTCAGCATTGTTTGCATGTTGCTTAAATTGGCTGTATAGCACATAGAAATGGTCCTGTGCCGGAGGGTATTGAAGGGACTTTTCATTGGCCACGACTTCCCATCCCTGCACCATGAACATCCAATTAAAACAAAAGAACAAAATGAAGGCCCCTTGCTAGCGTACTCTTGTGCAGTCAACAAAATGTAATTTTAATTTCCTATATATATATATTTGTCAAGTATATTATGAAAAAGTAAGTACTATAATCATTCTTTTTCAAGAATCATTTAAGATTCCTCACCATTTTATTATTTCAAAACTGTTAGATCATTGAAACACAATTTCAACCATTTTTTTAGCTCATTCATCTCTTTTAAAGGTGGCAGCCGCTATACAATAATTATGACAAGGGTAACAACCGGAGCCTTGGATTTTTCTTCTTTTTGCACAACTGTGGAAAAATTTACTGACATGTGTTTTTAATTTCATGATCACATTTAATGAGCTTTAAACTAGTTTTTTTGTGGGTTTTATTTAGTTTTTAAACATGATCAAATGTATGTGCTAAAATTTACACTAGTTTTACATTGACACGGAGATTATTCGTTTTATTAATGTATTTAATTTTCTATATGATATTGATTTTGTACCTATGGATACTTCTCCCTTATTATGGAAAGCAATTCATGAAGCATGTTCCTTCATATAATTAGTTATAGAGTCACTGACATAATTCATCAATTCGTGAAGTATGTTATTTCATATAATTAGTTATAGAGTCACTAGTATAATTCATAACACAATGTGCTATACTAATGGAAAATTACATAACATAATATCCAAGTTTTGTTCAGCAAATCTAACCCAAAACCAAAGTAAAGAACTAAGCTCATCTAACCTTAAATCTTGTAGAAGTTGAGAATTGGAAATTGAAAACATGTAGGTGTAAATTTTTTGCATCAATCATGTGTGGAATTTGTGTGATTTTAGAAGCGAAAAAAAAAGGACGAAAAAAAAGGCTTTAAATATTGAAAACATGTAGATGTAAATTTTTTGCATCAATCATGTGTGGAATTTGTGTGATTTTAGAAGCGAAAAAAAAGGACGAAAAAAAAAGGCTTTAAATGCAGAATTTGTTGAAAACAGACACATAATGGTTGTAAAGGCGTTGTAAAGGCATTGCAAAAGGCCGTTACATAATGGTGGTGGTCGCCATTACTTGTGTGTTTTTTTGTCACACAGCTACAAAAGGCTACAATAGGTGGCTGTAACCACCAAAACCAATTATCATCCATAACAAGAGATTTCTGTTGATTTTTTAAAACCTTGAGTTCATGTTCAATTTCAAATCCACTGCATGGCATGGCTTGAGGCAACCATTGGCCTTCACCTAATAGAGTTCCAATTTCAGTTATGGGTGCTTCACACACTACTATGTTTTTTATTACCAATTCAGCACTAGAGGGATTATGAGAGTATTATAATAACCCTCTTTGTCCACCCAAAAGGCATGCAACCACTTCTCCATCTAATAATCCATTAGGAGAGGAAAAAAAAAACCTTAACCTATGCATCCCAATCGCATGATACATATACCTTCATTTTTCATTCTAGTCCTTAAAACTCCAAAGAAGCAAGAGAACTGGAATAGCCATGTAAGATATAGCATAGTACAAATGTAGTTTATGAGGAATTCTAATATGGTTATTATAGCCAACAGTCAAATTGCAAATGAGTAAGATAAGATAGGATGTAAAGCAAACTTACAGCACTAGGCCATGGTCACTATGGAAGTCTAAAGGCCAATCAACTATATAACTATCACGACATACAAGGGAAGCCATAAAGCTGCCTAGGTCTTTTTTAGTGCCCTGCTTAGAAACTTTGAACTTGCAGCAACGAATTTTGGTGCGTTCCATTTGTCATCCCTCGATCTCATCCAAGGTGAGAAGACAAAACTCCTTTCCACTGAAATGAAGCAATCTTTCAGGTTTAGGATCATAAGCTTTGCAAATCTGATTCCCGATACCCTCGATTTCTGTAACATAGTACCTCCAAGTCTTCATATTGAACACATGGATGATTCTCAATCTAGTCCAATACAGGGAATTGCCAACCCCAAGTAAATTATTATAACTACGTCTGACAAAAGCTAAACCTTCGTCTTTGCCGGGGAGTATTTCCCAAGTGTTGTTATTCACATCGCACACAAACATGCAGCCAATCAAAATCTTTTTATTTTCTTCCCCATAAGCAACAAAATATGAGAGGAGCTCATTTGCCTCAATCCATCCAAGAGTTGTAAAGCTTTCTCATAGTGAATACAAAAGGTATTCTCTCAAACTCTCATTGTCTTCTAAACTTGTCTCTCTTCTAAGTTTGTGAGTTAGGCTGATTTAGAATCATCAAGTGAAGCTTGAGATTGTCTAAGTGCCGCACGGATAGCTTGGAAACAACCAAGGCCGCGACAAGCAGCCTTTAATGTAATATAATTGCAATTGAGGAGAGATTTAGGGAGAGGACACAGAGGCTTCCATTTGTTTTTTATGGGGTCAAAAACCTCAGCCCAGGGCTCTCGGAAATTATCCAATTCATTTCCCCCAAAAACATAGATCTTGCCTTCAACAACTACTGCTACACCCTTATATTTGCGATTCAGCACATTAGGAACTGAAATCCAGCCCTTTTGAGGACTATTAGTTTCGAAATAAGAGACATTGGGAGATAATAACCATTCGATGTCAGTGCAGTGTTTGAAATGCAACCACCAAGGATGTAGATAGCAGAGCCGAGAGCGACAACCATGGAACCACCGGGAGGCCAACTCGAAGTCGAGTTCAATGGAGTGAGTTCACGGAATCCACCGCTACTTCTATGTAAATGTAAACGCTCATCAAGATCAAGCTCAGGTTGTGGCCCTGGTTCTCTGAGGATCTCCCTGTAGCACCTTCGGCATAACTTTCTCCTCTTGTAACTCTTGCCGTCCAAATCGACGCAGTACAACATCAGACCCTCAAGTTGACGGCAGCGACTGCTGGACAGATATATTTCTTCGGACCCTCTTGCAAATCGGAGGAGCTTGAGCTTGATCTTTTCTTCACTCTTCGTCCTCTGATTATCATTGCCATCTTCCCTTCACTCTGTATGTTTCTTCCTTCCACTTGTTCTTCTTCGCTGCCACCAGAGTGATAGCATTCTCATCTCTATTTTAGTGTTTTGAAAAGGCGCTGCCAAGGTGTGGGTCTATTTTAGGGTTTGGGCCAAGACGGTGGGTATTCATAGAGCTAGAGCCAGAGCCAGAGCCAAAGCCAAAGCCAAGGTATTTTTTTTTTTTCAAATAAAAGGGTAAATTACACCGACAATTCTTTAGGTTTGATCCAATTACATCCCATGCCTTGACATTCTAAAAATTACATTCACATCCTGTAGTTAATAGTCTCATTTCACAAAACCCCCTGCTAATATAAAAGGCAACAACTCTTAGTAGAAAAACATAGGAAATTACATTGGAAAAAAAATAAAGTAAAGGAAAAAAAAATAGAGAAAGTAAAGCAAAACAAAGTAAGAAAAGAGAGTATATGAGTTCAATGTTTTCATTCCATCTAAATAATTACAATGACAGGGTGATTATTGTAATTTTCTAAACGTCAGGGAGTGATATGTATTAAACCCACACCTCAAGGAATGTAACTGTAATTTACCCTTAATAAAAACCCACACAAAAAAAAAATAAAAAAATAAAAACACATAAATTTTAAAAGAAATGGCCTTTTTAGAGCCATATTCCAATGTTTATTATGATAAAGTTCCTTAACAAAAATTATCAATTGCATCATTACCATAACACGTCTCAAACAACATTACTTTTGCTTGGGTGCTCACGAAGTGACCTTCCCCAATCGTACCCAAGTTCTCAAGCCGAGGCAACTTTGGTGATGACGGACACGTGACCTTAGGCAACGAGTCAGGGTTTCCTAAATTTCCCAAAATAAAATATTTAGGTGGCGACTCTGTATCTGGAAAAGAAGTCCATGTTTGGCACTTCTTTCAAAAAAAAATCTATTTTCAAAAACGATTTGCCAGATTTGGACTCTTTGATGATTCATCGGTCTTGCATTGCACTCTGCGAGATTAGATACAGGACCGTGACATTTGAGTCCAAACTGTAGTGAGCCCAAAATGAACAGAACGGGACTCATCCTCCCGGGGCGTTCCCCAAGGCCACTACTTGCCAAGTACTAGAGTATGCCCTTTTCCTCTACCAAGTCCCCCCTCTGTGTCAACAGTGTGGTAATGTTTTTAAATACCCATCCTAGTAATCCTATGATCCTTCATAATTTTTTTCCCTCCAGTTTTCATAGATTTGGTTATTTATAAGCTTTATATAAGCCTACTAGAAACATTGTAAGCCTCATGCCAAACATGTGGGATGGTGGTGATGAGTTGTTGATGTATGTAGGGATTCTGGGATGTTGCCGGAAAACTCGCCGGAAACTTTGAAGGCTTGCCGGAAACTTCGAAGATCTGTCGGAAAGTTTGAATTCTCTAGAAATGATAGGAGAGGCTTAGATTCTTCAACGGTAGCAACTATAAACACAACAGGAAAGAGATGATGGAGATAAGAGCATGTTTGGTACGATGGAATGAATTGAAATGGGAATGAAATGAGAGTGAGAATAGAATACAAGGTTGAATGGAATGCAATGTTCATTTCCATTCTATTGTTTGGTTACCAACATGGAATGACATAGGAATAGTGGGATAATTCTCATTCTCATGCTCGGTTATACTTATTAAACTCATGGAATGGAATAAATTTTTATTATTGATTTATTTTTTTGACAAGCTAGTAATAAATAAATTAAAATTTTATGTAGATCACGATAATGTTGATAGTTGTGGAAGTGATGGTGTGAGTGGTGGTAGTGATGGTGGCATCAATTGTGGTGATAGAAATGATAGTAGGATGGTGGTAGGTTGTTGTGGCTTTAGTGGCGGTGGTAAGGTGGTGTTGTGGTTGCGATAATGGTGGCAGCGACAGCGGCTAACAATAATAGAGTTGTGGTTCTCACGATGGTGATGGTGGTGGTGTGATGTTTATGAAAGTAGTAGTAGTAGTAGTAGTAGTAGTAGTAGTAGTAGTAGTAGTAGGTAAGGTAGTGGTTGTGGTGCAGAGGCAATGGTGGTAGTGACAGCAGTGGTAGTAATTAAGGTAGTGATTCTAACGATGGTGACAATGGTGGTTTTATGGTTGTGGTGGTAGTGGTGGCGGTAGTAGTGGCGACATCAGTAGTACAGTATTGGTAGTATGGTGGTGTTGTGGTTATGGCGGCGACCGTGGTGGTGGTTGTGGTGGCAATAGGGTGGTTGTAGTGGTGGCGGTGGCGGTAGGGTGGTGGAATGGGTGGTAGGAGAAGGGAATGGTTGTGGTAGCTAAATGATAATATTTTTTTTAAGTGCCAACAAAAAAAAAAAAATAAAAATAAAATTTAATGGTGATTCTATGATGGAATGGAATGGCCATTCCTTAGATTGGAGGAAGGAATAGGCATTCCCACTTTTTGTTGGAATAGCCATTCCAATGGAATGATTATTCCCACTTAGATAAGGCGTACCAAACAAGAGAAAGGGAATGCAAAGCTAGAATGAGCATTTCATTCCAACGCATTCCATCATACCAAACATGCTCTAAAAGATTGGGTGAAGAAGAAGGTAAAGTAGTTAGAGAGAACAATAGCAAGGCTCTCCCATGCATCTCCCATTTTCACTCTCAAGGAAATAATGGAGAGTGGAGATTAGTTATCTCTAAGAATATTATCTCCAAAAATCATCCTCGTAAAGCTATGGGTGAGTGTTATTTATAGGCACTTCATGATGTAGGATGGAGCCCACGTGCAAGGCACATGGGGAATATTTTCTCTAACCACTTTGTTCGAGGAGGTGACCTTTTCAAGGATGAGAAAAATTCCGAAGATGAGATCAACCTCTCGGCGAACCCTTCTTCTTAGCCACACCGAACCAATGATCCCCAATCATCACAAAAGGTCACGGGTAGTTCAAGAGAACGCCTTGCCGCAAATATCGCCAAGTCTCATGGACCCTCTAGGTCATGCCACCTCGACCCGGGTATAAGCTAGTTTAACCGCCAAATGCTCAGATCTCTAGGTTTGCTCAAAACCGTTTCGAGTCCGAGCTCAAATAGGTCTCAAGGTTTGTGGATCCCAACCCTTTGAGATTAGAGCAATCTGGCTCCTTCGATAATGATATCTCTGGGCCCACTAATTTTGGGCTTTCAGATTGGACTCCGATTAGGCGTAATCAATTAGATGGGCTTAAGTTAACCCCTCTTACAGTTGACAAGCTATGTTACTGCAACGATTCTGGTGATGATGGTTGTGGAAACTTATTATTGGTGTGGTGATGTATCATAATCGTGGAGCTGGTCAAATAATCAAGATTGACGCCATCTTGGTATAGTGGTAGAGGAATCTGGATTTGGTGATGATAATATTTATTTAAACTTGTAAAAAGAAAAAAAATGGCAATGTATTTTTAGAGGTGGCATTGGTGCTATGAATGGATTGCTTGTAACGCCCTCAAAACAATAACATAAAACCCAACGATAAAGACATGCATTGGTAATGAAGATTAACATTTTTCTATTCATCAGAGTTTCATTACAAAAGGTATTACATGTTAATGACAAAAGCAAATGCCCTAAAGGCTTACAGCTTTCCAAGTTAACACTTGGTTACAACAAAAGAGCACTAACTCATTTACACATTAAGCCCTTGGCTTGAATTTACATGTAATACATCAAAAAAAAAAAGACAAAAAAAGTGTGCCCGCCTCTTAGCCTCACAAGTTATGTCCTTGGAGGTGGCATGCTACCTGTACCTGAAAATGATATTCCCATATAGGGTGAGCCACAACCCAGTAGAAATACACTAAACCAAATATGAACAATGACTAAAAGATTAGCAGTTGATAGATGGCCAACACTGATACTTTCTCTTATCACATTTTACAGTTTCTTGACATGCAAGTCCATGTTACAATTCATTTTCCAGTTCCTTTCAGTTCTCATTTACAACCATGGCTCAGAACCTGGCCAAACAACTCATATGAGGCAATAACTCATATCAAACACTTCCCATTTCATAATAGATAAGCATACTAGCTATATCACGCAACAACAGATAAGCATACAAGCTATATCATCACTTCCACAGATATGCATATGAGCACTATCACACTTCCAATGACAAGCATATGAGCTCTGTCAATACATCACTAGATAAGCATATGAGCTCTATCTACGGAGTTCATCCCCTATCTCCTCCCAACAACATCCGGTTTAGAGGTCCATCCCCTATCTTCCCCTAAACCGTGGAGTACATCCCCTATCTCCTCCAACACAACACAATGCATATAAACAATAATTATACACATCATCAAACAACACATAAATTTAACGTGTCCTTTCATCATCATACTCAATGACTCGTTCCAGTGATTAGTTTCCGTTTGTCTAATCATCATGCATTGTCTACAACAATCACGACTATCCTCCACCGATAGCCCAAAGCAGTTATTTCTATACAAAAAATAAATGCAACAATGGATATATAATCAACATTTCAACTAGGTGAGTGATAAATAATTCAACTACACCCTTTAACCCCTTCATTTTCCAATTTTCACATTCTCAATTCAATTCCTCATTTCCAACAATTAAATATACAAATTAATCAATCAATGTAATTAGGGCATTTTCCATAATTAACATTACAACCCTTAGGTTCCATTTTCATTAATGTTTTATCATTAATTTCGCTCTTTCCATGCTAAACATGCATCTAGGCTTTATTTAGTTAAAACCCCAACCTTTGTAAATTTACACAAAAGCCCCAAGCTTTCACCAAATTACCAAACCAACCCCAACATCTCAAAATACTAAAATTTAAAGACAAAGCTCATAGAAAGGAGTATGATATCCCTACCTCAAAGTTTGAGCCCCAATGGAGATGAAGACCAAAATCAAAATGCTCCAAAGACCAGGATTCTCGGATGAAAACGACGCCCTCGACGATCAACACAACTTTTACAAATGTCGAAGGTGAGGAACTCACTCTAGCTAGATCAAAATCTAGAGAGAAGGCAAGATTTTAGAGAGAGGAGCTCTCAAAATGGCTTTTAGAAAAAGTAGGAGAGAGAAAGAAAAGCAAAAAGTGATTTGAAATCACCCAGCGGATAACTCATATACGTATGACCCGGTTAGCACATTCACAAATGTGCCAAAACTAAACACGCACGTCCTAATGCATGGACAACTGCGAGCGCAATAAGTCCCGCTCGAGCGCCAAGACACAAGAATAAAGCACTTCCGCTCGAGCGTGAAAACCAGTTCGCTCGAGAGCAAATTTCCACCTCCCAGAACTTACAGCCAGAAAGTACTACTCGCTCGAGCGCCACCGCTCGAGCGTAAAGAAACCCGCTCGAGCGCAGAAATCACATCTGCAGAAGTTTTGCAGAAACCCGAAATACTGGAGGTGTGCAATCCCTGCTCGAGCGCTAGAACACCCGCTCGAGCGCTAAGCGAGAAAAATCTGGACACGCTCGAGCGCAATAAGTCCCGCTCGAGCGCCAAGACACAAGAATAAAGCACTTCCGCTCGAGCGTGAAAACCAGTTCGCTCGAGCGCAAATTTCCACCTCCCAGAACTTACACCCAGAAAGTACTACCCGCTCGAGCGCCAACAAACCCGGTCGAGCGCCACCGCTCGAGCGTAAAGAAACCTGCTCGAGCGCAGAAATCACATCTGCAGAAGTTTTGCAGAAACCCGAAATACTGGAGGTGTGCAATCCCCGCTCGAGCGGTAGAACACCCGCTCGAGCGCTAAACGAGAAACCAAACTCCGCTCGAGCGTAACACCAAAAACCTGGGCAACAAGGATAGGGACCAAGGCTTAACACACCTGTAACAACTCTCCCCAAAACATCCTAAAACTCAATCAAGTGGAATTAAAGGACGACAACAAGATAGACACCATTACCAACTTCACGGAACCGAGTCCGGAATACAACAAAACAGTAAAGGGATAACCGGGATCGCTATATTGCTTGTGGTTTTGAGCACTGGAAATATGGACTAACAGGGTGCTGGGAACTAAGTATCTTTTCATTTTCTTCTTCTTGTTGGTTCAGTAGATACAAGAGAGAGTTTACAAGGTTTCATTTGATACCATGCCAGCTTGTAGATATATCAATGTAAATGGAAATCTCTAGAAATCAGCCAATAATTTAATTTCAATTAATGATTTCATGAATGGACAAATTTGCTCAGTTGCTGCAAAAATGTTAAATTGCAGTCTCTCATGTGTTATATCTTATACAGTTTTCAATCTTCGCCATTCATATATCCTTTTAGATTAGGAACATTTTGAGCTTGCCATTGGTCTAGAATTGTTTTGTATTTTCTGATTTCACATTTTGCAATGGTAAGGCTTATACTTTGTATGTTGTCTCTTGCATTTTTCCTCCATTTGCCTTCTCTTTTTCTTGGCCAATATTTGGGAAGCAATCTGTTTCAAAAGTTACCTTCTGTGAGTGCAGGTGAAATCATTGCTTAGCAATGCAAAGGCAGGTGTTCCATTGAATGTCACTGGAACGTCTAGCCCAAAAACTGCTTCAAGTAATTCATTGCCCTCAATGTTTCCTGTTGGCAGTGCACCTCCACTTTCACCAAGAAGTTCATCTGGTTCTCCTCATGTTGTGAAACAGCGAGTGGGCCCATCTACTTTAGGTTCTCCTCTAAAATTAGTGAGTGAGCCAGCAAAAGAATTGATACCTCAGGTTAGCTAGTTTCTGATGTTTTTTCTTCATGTTTGCTAGAAATGTTTCCACTAGTTTGTCACTTTTATAGTGCCATTTTCTGTTTGTTGCTAGCTTCAAAACATGATGTTATTTTGAGGAGTTATTATGACTGCAATGTTTACAACTCTTTCAGTTCTACTGTCAAAATGGTTGTCCACCTCCAAATGAACTAAAAGAACTGTGTTTGTTCAGAATCAATCAGTTTTTCTATGGTCACTTTGATGGACTACAAATCCATGGTGAGATATGCATAAAATGTCATTGTCAATATGATAGTCTTGGACTTGATTTGCTTCTTTTATTTTTTTTGGTATGCCATTTATCTATCGATCTGTACATCTATTTTTTTGGGATGTCAGAATTTAAGCTAATTACGAAGGAAATCTGCAAGCTCCCATCATTCTTCTCTACTGCACTATTTAGAAAGATTGACGTTGATTGCACAGGGATGGTAACTAGGTATGCTGTACCTTTTGTTTTCAATTATCATACTACTCTCTCAATGTGATTTATTTTGTACATTTGATATGGTTGTACTCATGCATCATCGTGTTTTTATTTATCTTGATATTAGTCTTTTGAATGTTGTAACATTTATAGAAAATCACAGATATGATGGGATGTGGATACATTGAAGACAACAATTTTTGAAAAATCAGGCGGACATGTTGGGCATTCAACACCAAGTGTGTGTGTGTGTGTTTGTGTATATACGTATATACATTCATGTATTTTTTGTAATTAGTAAATAAGATATATATATATATATATAGATACATGTATTTTTTGGCAAGGAAATAGGATATATATATATATATATTATATACAAGGGGCCGCTGCTTTAGTAGTTAAAACCCCGCTGCTTTAGTAGTTAAAACCCTGCCTACTAACCTTGAGGTTGTGGGTTTGAACAAGGCAGCCATTTTGTACAAATTATGCCAAATGTTAGAATTGTACTCAATTTACCCCTCATAGACCCCCATCAAATGGGGACTATACTGATTGTAGTGCTTATATACATGTATAAATATAAGGCACCAAAAGGGGCGCAACCTCTCTGTACACTAGGAAGGAGCAAAGTCAAGATAAAAAGGCATTAACACAATTAAGCTCTCGTAAAATCTATGAGACAGAAGTTAGGTTTTAGAGTGAGGTGCTCTCCAATGGAGGTTTCGAAAAAGTAAGAGAGAGAAAGGAAATCAAAAAGTGATTTCACGGACTGATATAAAAACAGGTCTGCTCGAGCGTCAGACATAGGTTCACGCTCGAGCGTCCAAAGATCCGCTCGAGCGCCGGATGCACTCTCCTAGAATTTTTTGCAGACGTCCAAAATGCTGAGAGAAGGAAATTCACGCTCGAGCGTCCAAACTGCCGCTCGAGCGGAAAGGCAACAACAAAAGCGCGCACGAGCGGAGAGACCAAAGCCTGGGCAAAAATTCAAAGCTTTAAAACACAACCAACTTATTCCCAACTTGCCCAACAAAACCCAAAACTCTAAAACAAAGAGTAAGGAATAGAAATGAGGATAGGACAACAACGAATCTACGGAACCGAGTCCGGATTACAGTCAAACAACAACAGGGAATACCGGGATCACTATATGAAGGATGAGATAAGAGCTGGATATTTGTCTGTAGATGCATGTAGCCCAAGTGTAACTGTTTAGGGAGGAGATCCACGAGACAAATAAATTAGGCAAGCGAGACAAATAAATTAAGATAAGATCAATGTAATTTTTTTTAATTCTATATAAATTTATATTTTATAATTTTGAGGATCACAGAAATATTATTAGAAAAATCACGATAGAAGAACGGTGCTTTAGAGATAAATAAGTTACCATAAAAAATACTGCATTATAATATTTGGGACAATAAATAAATACCCCATATATACTCCTACAGAAAGTGCAGTTTTTAACAAAAAATGGTTACACAAAAAAAGAAAGTTTATTTTGCTTACATAAATATTAGAGAGTAGTAATATTCAAATGTAAATGAAAGATCATCCTGTGCACTGTAAGAATGACACTAATATCAGAAATGTGTTGAAAGTCTAAATTTTTCCTTAGAACGGCAACATAATCAATTTTTTCCTATTATGAAGAACAATTTCTAAATATTGCATATTACTTGCAAGAATTTAATAAAAAAAACAGTGAGAGAGTCAACATTTGTAAGAAAAAAAATCCACATACGAACCTATTCAGTGTGAAAAATCCAAAATAAAAAATACCAGCTACTGCTAATGAAAATATATCATGAAGTTGCGATCATCACCAAAATCCTGACTCTCAAGGCCACCCTGTCCAATGCACCTCTCGCCAAAGACGAAACCTAATGACAAGACAAATCAACATTATGCTAAGAAGCATTTGAGCAATGTCAAAAGCAAAAAACTTTAACAAGTACCCATATAAATAAAAAATGGATTTTTTTTACAAGTGTCCTAAAGACACATGTTAAGAATGCATTAACAACTAACTTTTACTCTATTTTACAGAAAATTGTTGACCATAAGTGGCAACTAAGCGGTATTTTTAAATAGGCAATGGCTTTGGTCCAGTCCAAGATCGGACTGGACCGTGCTGTTGGGCCTGTGAGGGCCCACCACGGGTCCCGTTTTGGTAATCCGAACCGTTCAATGTGTAGAACTCGTCGAGTACTATATGCCCGTAAAAAATCACGTTGATTGAATATCGATAGCTATGTGAAAAAAATAGTTGTTTTATCAACCGTTAATTTTTTCACGGTCCATTTTTTTTTATACAAAACTGATTTGAGCATATAGCTATTGATATCCGATCAACGTGATTTTTTACAAGCATATAGTACTCGACGAGTTCTACACATTTAACGGTTCAGATTATCAAAACAGGCCCAAAAATAGGCCCCATGGGCCGGACTGGACGGGTCCAGTCTTGATCTCAACTTGAGACAAGCTGGACCCTTTTAAATATTTACAATTAGTTTAATAATGGACAACTACATCCACTTTTAACCCTTGTTTTAAGGAAGGATTAATTGTGAAGTATTTTTATGAATAATTAAAAAATTATTTTTTTCATATATAAAATGAGATTTTTGAAAACAATTATAATGGATATTTTCTCTATAAAAAAAAAATTATGTATATTATATTTTTAAAAAATCATTTCTAAGAAAAAAAATATATCAATTATTGATTGGTAATGATTAAAATCAAATAAAAAATGAAATTTTCTTAGATATTAAAATAAAACTGCTTCCCACCTTTAATAATAATAAAATAAAATAAAATAAAAATTGTTGCTCACTTAATATTGAAAATAATTTAAGAGATACTATGTCACTACTTATCACTGAGCTTACCTTTTGCTACAAAATATGGCCATCTACTTACCACTAGAACTGAAGGTGAAAATTTTTGACACAACACAATATCACGATTTGAATCGTATATGAAATTAGCTGGTTTGGGTTTACTATTGTTTAATACAAATAAAAACATGACATGACCCAATAACATAAATATTAAACAGGTCAAACTTACATAACATGAAGTTAATACATATAACCTGTTTGATGATCATTACTTACTTTCATGTTATTTTCACTGAGGGATGCTATGACACTTTGAATCTCTTATGTAACTCTATTTAACTAAATAAATACTTATGCAAAATAAGATTTAAATGCTAAAACAATTTCTTATTTGTTCAATTATGACACTTTGATCAATATTGAACGTATAGCGATCCCGGTTGTCCCTTTACTGTTCTGTTGTATTCCGAACTCGGTTCCGTGAAGTTGGTAGTGGTATCTATCTTGTTGTCGTCCTTTAATTCCACTTGATTGAGTTTTAGGATGTTTTGAGCAGGGTTGTTACAGGTTGGTTAGGCCTTGGTTTCAATTCCTTGTTGTTCAGTTTTTAGGCGATCCGCTCGAGCGGGTCTTCTTGCGCTCGAGCGAGGATTGCACACCTCCAGTATTTCGTGTTCTCGTGTCTGTTCTTTCTCCGCCAAGCTGTTGGTGATTGCCATACCTCCAGTATTTCGTGTTCCTGCAAAACCTCTGCAATATGTATTTACGCTCGCAGCGGTGGCCGCTCGCAGCGGGTTTGTTGGCGCTCGAGCGGGTGTACTTTCTGGATATAGGTTATGCGGAAGGGGGAAATCTACCGCCTTCCCGGGAGGTAATTTAAGTTAATTAGTTGATGTCGGAGGAAAAAAATAAAAAAAAAGCTGGTTTGCGCGCCTAGATCCGAGCGGAAGTGCCTTTATTCTTGTGTCTTGGCAACTCGAGCGGGCCTTACTTGCGCTAGAATCCAGACGATAGTCCAGTATAACAGAGGGTAGCTGGGCATTTTTTTGGATCTTTTCTACACTTCCACTCTCTCTCTTACTTTCCCAAAAAGCCATTTGAGAGCCTCTCTCTCTAGAACCTTTCCCTCTCTCTAGGTATTGATCTAGTAGGAGTGATTTCCTCACCTTTGGCCTTTACAAAAGAGTTGTTGATCGTCTAGGGCTATCTTTTGATCCGAGAAACTCGTGATTTGGAGCAAGTTCGTTTTTGTCATCTTCTTCGTTGGTTGTCATCTTTTGAGGTAGGGATTCCTACTCACTCTTATGGTCTTTGACCTAGATTTTTAGTTGTTTTGATAGAGTGTTGAACTTGGGAAATTTTGGGACTTAGGGTTTCAAAATGTGTAAAAAGGGTTGTGTGATTTTGGGCTCATAACTTGTATTTTTGGGTTCCAAAGTGATGATATAGTTGTTGATTGTTGATATTAGGCCATTGGGTCAATATTGGGAAAGGGGGTAGAAAACCCTAATTTGTGGTATAAATTAATTGGCATAATTAATTTGGGGAAATTGTGAACTTATGAAATTGTGTTGGAAATAATGAAATTGGCTCATTATGTTGTGAAATGATGAAGTTGGATTTAAGAATCGCTCGCTTTTGAAAGCATTGATATTTTATCTGTTGGAGCTTTTATTATCTGTTTAGAAATAATTGCTTGGGCTACCGGTGGAGGGTAGTTTTGATTGTTGTAGACAATGCATGATGATTAGGCAAACTAAAACTAATCAATTGGATATGTCATAGAGTATGACGGTTGATAGAATACATTAACGTTATGTATTGATTGATTGTGTATATGACCTTTGTGTATATATGCATTGTGTGTGTGGGAGGAGATAGGGGATGTACTCCACGGTTTAGGGGAAGATAGGGGATGGACCTCTAAACCGGATGTTGTGTGGGAGGAGATAGGGGATGGACTCCACTGATACAGCTCATATGCTTATCAGATAAAGTGTTAATACAGCTCATATGCTTGTCATTGGAAGTGTTGATACAGCTCATATGCTTGTCATTGGAAGTGTTGATATAGCTAATATGCATATCTGTTGAAATGTGGATACAGCTTGTATGCTTATCTGTTGAGATATTGATATAACCGGTGTGTTTATCTCTTGTAAAAATGGAAAATGTTTAATATGAGTCCTTGTGTCATATAAATGGTTGGCCAGGTTCTGAGCCATTGATGGAAATTGTGAAATTGATTAGAAATGGAAATGGATTATGAATTGGTTTATAAAAATTGAACATTTATCAATTGCTAATGTCTTAGTCATTGCTCATACTGTGTTTAGCATATCTCTACTGGGCTGTGGCTCACCCTATATGGGAATATCATTTTCAGGTATAGGTAGCATGCCACCTCCAAGGACGTAGCTTGGGAGGCTAGAGGCGGGCAGACTTTTGTTGTTTAGTTTCTTGATGTATTACATGTATATTCAAGCCAAGGGCTTAATGTGTAATTGAGTTAGTACTCTTTTGTTGTATCCAGGTGTTAACTTGGAAAGCTGTAAGCCTTTAGGGCATTTGCTTTTGTCGTTAACATGTAATACTTTGGATAATGGAACTTTGATAAATAGAAGAATGTGGAACTTTTATATATCCAAGCATGTCTATATTGATGGGTTTAATGTTATTATTTTGAGGGCGTGACAGAACGGGTAGCGAGGGTATTTAAGTCACAATACCAACAAAAAGTCGTGTTTTAAAAGATATTTATTATTTTTCTCAATCTTTATAATAGTGGGGTAATTAAGTTAATATATAAATTCTTAAGAAATGCACTTATTAACAACACCACATAAAAATAAATATATTACCTAAAACAAAGCTTTGGAATTTGCATTACTTTTTACAGGAAACCTGTTATTTTTCTTTACCGGGCTCCCTTGTTTTTCAAGTGGAAAGATAGGATAAAATGGTTCAATCTCGTACTACAATTCTCAAAGAAAAAATAATAATATATTTATTTTAATCAATCTAACAAAAATAATAATGATATTATGGTATAGTTTTTGTAAAAAAAATAAAATAAAATAAATATGGAATCATTATATTGATCGGTATTTTTTTTGTCTAACAATGTTCTCAATGATAAAAACAAAATAAATATTAAGTACGAAGATAATGAACGGGTGAGAAATGAAAGAGTTTGAAAAGGTGATTGTAAAAAGATGAAGAAAAAGAGAGAGAAAGAGAGAGAGAGAGAGAGAGAGAGGATGTGAGGGTATTTAAGGCCACGTTTGGAAAGCGATTGGTTTAGCCAAAAAGTCAAAACGTTACTAAATTAGCCAAAAAATCAACAACCCATACCAAAAAGTCAAAGATTCTCTTTTCCCTCTACTTTTTGCACATCTTTTCGTAAAAAGTCAAAAAGTCATCCCAAACATACTAATTTTTTTTAGCTCATATTTTAGCCAAATAGCCAAAAAGTTATTAAATTAGCCTGTTCCCAAACGAGGCCTAAGTCACAATACCAACAAGAAGTTGTGTTTTAAAAGACATTTATTAGGGAAATTCTATTTTCACACATAACATTATCTCTGTGTACATCCTTTCTCACTCCACATACTTAGCAATTTGATTTTTAAGTATTTATCTCAATCCACACACCCCACATTCCAAATATACCCATTTAATAAAAAAATGTGCACACCCTCATCAGATTATATTAGACAAAATTCATAGACAACTCCAAGGCTCTGATAAGCCAAAATCAATATTGTCCTCCAAGATTCTTTCTGCAACAAAAAAAAAAAAACATAAAAAAAAACAATTTGATTAAAAAACATATATGGGTTTGTTCCAAAACACAGATTAAAAGCAAACACATTTCTCAGAAAACACAAATTAAAGGATTACCATCTTACCTTGACACGATTCTGATAAAACCCAGTTTCTAGATCCATGATGGGTCTCCTCAAAACCTCATGGAAACCAAATTTAACCCCAAATTAGGAAGATTCAAAGATGACCCATTACAGAAAACACCTTCCCCAGCAAACAACTTCAATGAAATTATGTAGTAGACACCAACAAATGATACACACAAACTAAAAAAAAAACAAAAACATATAGTTTAATAAATACAGATTATGTGGACTCTTGTGGAGTTAGCAATTAAACCACCATCAATGAAGAAAAAACACGAAAAGGCACAAAACAAGTGTGCGCACACCCTCATCAGATTATGTGGGTGAGATGTATATGGAGAAATTGTGAAATGTGTAGGTGACGTGGTGGTGGGTGAGATGGTAATTTCATTAAAGGATAAAATTGTGATTCTGAAAAAAATTAATTAAGTGTGTGGAAATAGAATTTCCCCATTTATTACTTTTCTCAATTTTTATAATAGCGGGTAATTAAGTTAATATATAAATTCTTAACAAATGCACTTAACAAAAACACAAAAAAATAAATATATTACCTGAAACAAAGCTTTGGAACTTGCATTGCTTCTTACAGGAAACATGCTATTTTTCTTTATTGAGCTCCCTTGTTTTTCAACTGAAAAGATAGGGTAAAGTGGATCAATCTCATAAAAAAATTCTCAAAGAAAAACTTTGAATATTTTGAAGCCATGTTAATATATGATGGAGAGAGGGAACGATAGCTAAAGAAAGTAGGACAAAAGAGAATAAAGAAGCCTGAATGGAAAAAAGTATATTCCATGCCAAAAATGTTAGGTTGAGATGATAAGTAAAAGCCCTAGATAAAAAAAAATCATGTTAGACTTCTTTTTGTGCACCATGGGGATGTCAGAGATATGGTGAATCGAGAGACATTTATTGGATCTGTAAAAATGTCTTGCACCATTACGATGAATATGTTATTCCATAGTATTTTATATTTTTGTTTTATTTATTTATTATTTATGTAGCTTGTTAAATTCTTTTAATAGGTTGAACCAGGTGAAAATGAGGCAGATCAAGTAGCTATTGAGGATTTTCTGCATTTAGTCCCGAAAACTATACCCTAACTACACCATACATATTCTTTTAATAGGCATAATTTCTGCGAATAAACACAAAAAATCCTCCATAGCTACTTGATTGACCTTCTTTTCACCTAATTCAACCAAGTAAAATATTATTCTAAAAAAACCTATTAAAAGAATTTAACATGCTACATAAATAATAAAAAATGATATATAAATAAAAAAAAAAATACATATTCACCGTAATGGTGCAAGGCATTTCTACAGATCCAATAAATGCCTCCCGATTCACCAAAACTCAGACATTCCCATGTGCACAAAAAGAAGTTTAACATGATCTTTTTTATTTAAGACTTTTACCTTATCATCTCAACCTAACATTTCAGGCATAGAATATACTTTTTCCCATTTAGGCTTCCTTTTCCTCTTTTGCCCTACTTTCTTTTGCTATATTTCCCTCCCTCCATCATATATTAACGTAGCTTCAAAATATTGAAAGTTTTGCTTTGAGAATTTTTCTATGAGATTGAACCATTTTACCCTATCTTTCCAATTGAAAAACAAGGGAACCCAATAAAGAAAAATAGCCGATTTCCTGTAAAAAAAAATTATAATTATATTAATAAAAAAATAATAAATCACTAAACAAATGAAATGACCTCATTAAATTAGCATTGTTTGCATGTTGCATAAATTGGCTATATAGCGTAGAGAAATGGTCGAGTGCCAGTGGGTATTGAAGGGACTTTTCATGGCCGTGACTTCCCATCCTTGCACCATGAACATCCAATTAAAATAAAAGAACAAAATGAAGGCCCATTACTAGTGTACTCTTGTGCAGTCAACAAAATGTAATTTTAATTTCCTATATATACATATATATATATATATATTTGTCAAGTATATTATGAAAAAATAAGTACCATAATCATTATTTTTCAAGAATCATTTAAGATTCCTCACCATTTTATTATTTCAAAACTGTTAGATCATTGAAACACAATTTAAACCATTTTTTTGGCTCATTCATCTCTTTTAAAGGTGGCGGTCGCCATATAATAATTATGACAAGGGTAACAACCGGAGCCTTGGATTTTTCTTCTTTTTGCACAACTGTGGAAAAATTTACTGGCATGTGTTTTTAATTTCATGATCACATTTAATGAGCTTTAAACTAGTTTTTGTGCGGTTTATTTAGTTTTTAAACATGATCAAATGTACATGCTAAAATTTACACTAGTTTTACATTGACACGGAGATTATTTGTTTTATTAACGTATTTAATTTTCTATATTATATTGATTTTGTACCAATGGATACTTCTCCTATAGCAATCCCGGTTGTCCCTTTACTGTTTTGTTGTATTCCGGACTCGGTTCCGTGAAGTTGGTAGTTGTATCTATCTTGTTGTCGTCCTTTAATTCCGCTTGATTGAGTTTTAGGATGTTTTGGACAGGGTTGTTACAGGTTGGTTAGGCCCTGGTTTCAATTCCTTGTTGCCTAGTTTTTAGGCGGTCCGCTTGAGCGGGTCTTCTTGCGCTCGAGCGGGTATTGCACACCCCCAGTATTTCGTGTCCCTGCAAAACTTCTATAGGTGTGATTTTTACGCTCAAGCGGGTTTCTTTACGCTCGAGCGGTGGCGCTCGAGCGGGCACTCTGACGCTCGAGCGGGTAGTACCTTTTCGGTGTAAGTTCTGGGAGGGGAAATTCTACGCTCGAGCGGACTGGTTTTCACGCTCAAGCAGATGTGCTTTATTCTTGTGTCTTGGCGCTCGAGCGGGCCTTTTTGCGCTCGAGCGGACCTAGTTTTTGTTCTTGATGCTCGAGCGTTGTGTTTTCCGCTCGAGCGGGAATGTCGTATATCAGTTGGCTGTGGGGCCGTTTTAAATCACTTTTTCTCATTCTTTCTCTCTCTTACTTTTCCGAAATAGTCATTTGAGAGCTCCTCTCTCTAGAACTCTACCTTCTCTCTAGGTATTGATCTAGTAGGAGTGATTTCTTCACCTTTGGCCTTTACGAAAAGGTTGTTGATCGTCGAGAGCTATCTTTTGATCCGAGAAATTCGTGGTTTGGAGCATTTTCGCTTTCTTCACCTTCTTGGTTGGGAGTCATCTTTTGAGGTAGGGATATTGTAACGCCCTCAAAATAATAACATTAAACCCATCAAATAAGACATGCATTGACATATGAGCTAGCCACGTTCTTTATTTCATTAGAGTCTCATTACATAAGTATTACATGTTAACATCAAAACAAAATGCCCTACGGGCTTACAGCTTTCCAAGTTAACACTTGGTTACAACAAAAGAGTACTAACTCGTTTACACATTAAGCCCTTGGCTTGAAGTTACATGTAATACATCAAAAGTAAATGGTTGCCAATATATCACAGTTCTAGGAGTTGATTTTATGTCAGAAAATGTGCGGGCAATCCTTGATCAAGCTGGCTTCTTAGAGGTAGTCTTTTCCTCTTCTTTTCGTGTATTCTTATTTCATCACTTTGTCAGTTACAAATCCAATTCTAAAAGTTAACAGAGTAAAAAGTGCTACTTGGTCAACAAATATTTTAATTGAAGCATAGATTTCATATTTCAAGAACTAATAAATTAACATAATTAAAACATGAAAACCAAAATCCCATAAAATGCATGCATTGAAAACTATTAATGTGAGGTAATTAGTTTTCTATCTCTATGTATATATAATGACTATTTTAATATAATACCTTTGTTCATATAATGAGAAGGGTAAAATTGTTTTTTTAAGACTTTACATTTTTCAGGAATGTTCTGTCACTTGGTTTGTTGCACGAGGAGCAATTAACAAATAGCATTCACACAATCAGTTGGTGTGGAATCCACTTCAATGATTATATAATGGATATTTTATTTAATAGCATCGGTACCCAATTTGTATACATATCATCGGTACCCAATTTCTTGCTCACTGTAAAACTAATGAGTGTTTTTTTGAGGGGTATAAATATGTACTCTATTCTCTGTTAGTTGCAATATTGATCTTTTGCCAATACTTAACATGTGAAATTCAACGGTGCAATACTTAATTGTTGTGGTGCTATCAGATTGGTGGAGAAAGCTTGAGAATTTATAAGCGTGAGATTCAAGAAAATGTTTTGGAAATTGTTGGCATTTCCCCTGAGCAGGTGAGGAGACACTTAACAAATACTGGTTGGGTTGCTCAATTATTAATTACTAGGGCCGTGTTTTATCTCCTACGTTGTAAATTATTTTTATATTCCCATCTAATGCATTATGTAAGTACCAAATTGGAGAAAGTATCCTCTTGTATGTAGATCTTTTGAATTACCTGATATTAATATTATCATGGTTTTCATACTTCTATGGGCCAAAATTTTCATTGTACTACTAACAATCATCAATATATTTTCATGCATTGACCAATTCTTCAAGATATTAGATCACTGTGGTGTGCACACTACATTGAATTGAAACACATGTGATGTTGGCACTTTGGAAAATAGTTCCTGGCAAGTTTTGGGTAGATCACTGTGGTTTGCACACTACTTTCTGATTTTTATTTTCCAAAGCGCCAACATCACTGTTTTAGTTTTCTTGATGTATTACATGTATATTCAAGCCAAGGGCTTAATGTGTAATTGAGTTAGTACTCTTTTGTTGTATCCAGGTGTTAACTTGGAAAGCTGTAAGCCTTTAGGGCATTTGCTTTTGTCGTTAACATGTAATACTTTGGATAATGGAACTTTGATAAATAGAAGAATGTGGAACTTTTATATATCCAGCATGTCTATATTGATGGGTTTAATGTTATTATTTTGAGGGCTGACAGAACGGGTAGCGAGGGTATTTAAGTCACAATACCAACAAAAAGTCGTGTTTTAAAAGATATTTATTATTTTTCTCAATCTTTATAATAGTGGGGTAATTAAGTTAATATATAAATTCTTAAGAAATGCACTTATTAACAACACACACATAAAAATAATATATTACCTAAAACAAAGCTTTGGAATTTGCATTACTTTTTACAGGAAACCTGTTATTTTTCTTTACCGGGCTCCCTTGTTTTTCAAGTGGAAAGATAGGATAAAATGGTTCAATCTCGTACTACAATTCTCAAAAAAAAATAATAATATATTTATTTTAATCAATCTAACAAAAATAATAATGATATTATGGTATAGTTTTTGTAAAAAAAATAAAATAAAATAAATATGGAATCATTATATTGATCGGTATTTTTTTTGTCTAACAATGTTCTCAATGATAAAAACAAAATAAATATTAAGTACGAAGATAATGAACGGGTGAGAAATGAAAGAGTTTGAAAAGGTGATTGTAAAAAGATGAAGAAAAAGAGAAGAGAAAGAGAGAGAGAGAGAGAGAGAGAAGGATGTGAGGGTATTTAGGCCACGTTTGGAAAGCGATTGGTTTAGCCAAAAAGTCAAAACGTTACTAAATTAGCCAAAAAATCAACAACCATACCAAAAAGTCAAAGATTCTCTTTTCCCTCTACTTTTTGCACATCTTTTCGTAAAAAGTCAAAAAGTCATCCCAAACATACTAATTTTTTTTAGCTCATATTTTTAGCCAATAGCCAAAAAGTTATTAAATTAGCCTGTTCCCAAACGAGGCCTAAGTCACAATACCAACAAGAAGTTGTGTTTTAAAAGACATTTATTAGGGAAATTCTATTTTCACACATAACATTATCTCTGTGTACATCCTTTCTCACTCCACATACTTAGCAATTTTGATTTTAAGTATTTATCTCAATCCACACACCCCACATTCCAAATATACCCATTTAATAAAAAAATGTGCACACCCTCATCAGATTATATTAGACAAAATTCATAGACAACTCCAAGGCTCTATAAGCCAAAATCAATATTGTCCTCCAAGATTCTTTCTGCAACAAAAAAAAAAAACATAAAAAAAAACAATTTGATTAAAAAACATATATGGTTTGTTCCAAAACACAGATTAAAAGCAAACACATTTCTCAGAAAACACAAATTAAAGGATTACCATCTTACCTTGACACGATTCTGATAAAACCCAGTTTCTAGATCCATGATGGGTCTCCTCAAAACCTCATGGAAACCAAATTTAACCCCAAATTAGGAAGATTCAAAGATGACCCATTACAGAAAACACCTTCCCAGCAAACAACTTCAATGAAATTATGTAGTAGACACCAACAAATGATACACACAAACTAAAAAAAAACAAAAACATATAGTTTAATAAATACAGATTATGTGGACTCTTGTGGAGTTAGCAATTAAACCACCATCAATGAAGAAAAAACACGAAAAAGGCACAAAACAAGTGTGCGCACACCCTCATCAGATTATGTGGGTGAGATGTATATGGAGAAATTGTGAAATGTGTAGGTGACGTGGTGGTGGGTGAGATGGTAATTTCATTAAAGGATAAAATTGTGATTCTGAAAAAAATTAATTAAGTGTGTGGAAATAGAATTTCCCCATTTATATACTTTCTCAATTTTTATAATAGGCGGTAATTAAGTTAATATATAAATTCTTAACAAATGCACTTAACAAAAACACAAAAAAATAAATATATTACCTGAAACAAAGCTTTGGAACTTGCATTGCTTCTTACAGGAAACATGCTATTTTTCTTTATTGAGCTCCCTTGTTTTTCAACTGAAAAGATAGGTAAAGTGGTTCAATCTCATAAAAAAATTCTCAAAGCAAAACTTTGAATATTTTGAAGCCATGTTAATATATGATGGAGAGAGGGAACGATAGCTAAAGAAAGTAGGACAAAGAAATAAAGAAGCCTGAATGGAAAAAAGTATATTCCATGCCAAAAATGTTAGGTTGAGATGATAAGTAAAAGCCCTAGAAAAAAACAAATCATGTCAGACTTCTTTTTGTGCACCATGGGGATGTCAGAGATATGGTGAATCGAGAGACATTTATTGGATCTGTAAAAATGTCTTGCACCATTACGATGAATATGTTGTTCCATAGTATTTTTATATTTTTGTTTTATTTATTTATTATTTATGTAGCTTGTTAAATTCTTTTAATAGGTTGAACCAGGTGAAAATGAGGCAGATCAAGTAGCTATTGAGGATTTTCTGCATTTAGTCCCCGAAAAACTATACCCTAACTACACCATACATATTCTTTTAATAGGCATAATTTCTGCAAATAAACAACAAAAAATCCTCCATAGCTACTTGATTGACCTTCTTTTCACCTAATTCAACCAAGTAAAATATTATTCTAAAAAAAACCTATTAAAAGAATTTAACATGCTACATAAATAATAAAAAATGATATATAAATAAAAAAAAAATACATATTCACCGTAATGGTGCAAGGCATTTCTACAGATCCAATAAATGCCTCCCGATTCACCAAAACTTGACATTCCCATGTGCACAAAAAGAAGTTTAACATGATCTTTTTTATTTAAGACTTTTACCTTATCATCTCAACCTAACATTTCAGGCATAGAATATATTTTTCCATATAGGCTTCCTTTTTCCTCTTTTGCCCTACTTTCTTTTGCTATATTCCCTCCCTCCATCATATATTAACGTAGCTTCAAAATATTGAAAGTTTTGCTTTGAGAATTTTTCTATGAGATTGAACCATTTTACCTATCTTTCCAATTGAAAAACAAGGGACCCAATAAAGAAAAATAACCGTTTCCTGTAAAAAAAAATTATAATTATATTAATAAAAAAATAATAAATCACTAAACAAATGAAATGACCTCATTAAAATTAGCATTGTTTGCATGTTGCATAAATTGGGCTATATAGCGTAGAGAAATGGTCGAGTGCCAGTGGGTATTGAAGGGACTTTTCATGGCCGCGACTTCCCATCCTTGCACCATGAACCTCCAATTAAAAATAAAAGAACAAAATGAAGGCCCATTACTAGTGTACTCTTGTGCAGTCAACAAAATGTAATTTTAATTTCCTATATATACATATATATATATATATATTTGTCAAGTATATTATGAAAAAATAAGTACCATAATCATTATTTTTCAAAGAATCATTTAAGATTCCTCACCATTTTATTATTTCAAAACTGTTAGATCATTGAAACACAATTTAAACCATTTTTTTGGCTCATTCATCTCTTTTAAAGGTGGCGGTCGCCATATAATAATTATGACAAGGGTAACAACCGGAGCCTTGGATTTTCTTCTTTTTGCAAACAACTGTGGAAAAATTTACTGGCATGTGTTTTTAATTTCATGATCACATTTAATGAGCTTTAAACTAGTTTTTGTGCGGTTTATTTAGTTTTTAAACATGATCAAATGTACATGCTAAAATTTACACTAGTTTTACATTGACACGGAGATTATTTGTTTTATTAACGTATTTAATTTTCTATATTATATTGATTTTGTACCAATGGATACTTCTCCTATAGCAATCCCGGTTGTCCCTTTACTGTTTTGTTGTATTCCGGACTCGTTCCGTGAAGTTGGTAGTTGTATCTATCTTGTTGTCGTCCTTTAATTCCGCTTGATTGAGTTTTAGGATGTTTTGGACAGGGTTGTTACAGGTTGGTTAGGCTTTGGTTTCAATTCCTTGTTGCCTAGTTTTAGGCGGTCCGCTCGAGCGGGTCTTCTTGCGCTCGAGCGGGTATTGCACACCCCCAGTATTTCGTGTCCCTGCAAAACTTCTATAGGTGTGATTTTACGCTCGAGCGGGTTTCTTTACGCTCGAGCGGTGGCGCTCGAGCGGGCACTCTGACGCTCGAGCGGGTCGTACCTTTTCGGTGTAAGTTCTGGGAGGGGGAATTCTACGCTCGAGCGGACTGGTTTTCACGCTCGAGCAGATGTGCTTTTTCTGTGTCTTGCGCTCGAGCGGGCCTTTTTGCGCTCGAGCGGACCTAGTTTTTGTTCTTGACGCTCGAGCGTTGTGTTTTCCGCTCGAGCGGGAATGTCGTATATCAGTTGGCTGTGGGGCCGTTTTAAATCACTTTTTCTTATTCTTTCTCTCTCTCTACTTTTTCCGAAATAGTCATTTGAGAGCTCCTCTCTCTAGAACTCTACCTTCTCTCTAGGTATTGATCTAGTTGGAGTGATTTCTTCACCTTTGGCCTTTAACAAAAAGGTTGTTGATCGTCGAGAGCTATCTTTTGATCCGAGAAATTCGTGGTTTAGAGCATTTTCGCTTTGTTCACCTTCTTGGTTGGGAGTCATCTTTTGAGGTAGGGATAACCTACTCCTCACTATGAGTTTTGTCTTTAAATTTTAGTATTTTGAGATGTTGGGGTTGGTTTGGTAATTTTGTGAAAGTTTGGGGCTTTTGTGTAAATTTTACGAAAGTTGGGGTTTTAACTATATAAAACCTAGATGTATGTTTGGCTAGGAAAAGTGAAATTAATGTTAAACATTAATGAAAATGGAACCTAAGGGTTGTAATGTTAATTATGGAAAAGCCCTAATTACATTGATTAATTAATTAGCATAATTAATTATGAGAAATGAGGAATTGATGTGGAAAGGTATGGGATTAAAGGGTGTAGTTGGATTATTTATCGCTCACCTAGTTGAGATGTTGATTATATATCCATTGTTGCATTTATTTTCTGTATAGAAATAACTGCTTTGGGCTATCGGTGGAGGATAGTCTTGATTTGTTGTAGCAATGCATGATGATTAGGCAAACTGAAACTAATCACAGGAATATGTCATTGAGTATGACGGTTGAAAGAATACATTAAATTTATGTGTTGTGTTGATGATGTGCATAATTATTGTTTATATGCATTGTGTCGTGTTGGAGAAGATAGGGATGTACTACC
>NW_021024692.1:62884-74609 GCF_004153795.1 Camellia sinensis
ATACGGTTTTAGGAGGAAGATAGGGATGAACCTCTAAACTGGATGTTGTTGGGAGAGATAGGGGATGGACTCCATAGATAGAGCTCAATAGCTTATCTAGTAACGTGTTGACACAGCTCATATGCTTGTCTTGGAAGTGTGATAGTGCTCTTATGCATATCTACGGAAGTAATGATATAGCTTGTTGTGCTTATCTGTTGGTGCGCGATATAGCTAGTATGCTTATCTAATATGAAATGGGAAAGTGTTTTAGTATGAGTTACTGTCTCATATAGGTTGTTTGGCCTGGTTCTGAGCCATGGTTATAAATTGAGAGTTGAAAGAATTGGGAAAATGGACTGTAACATAGACTTGTACGTCATGAAACTGTAAAGTGTTATAAGTGAAAGTAATCCAGTGTTGACCATCTATCAACTGCTAATCTTTTAGTCATTGTTCATATTTGGTTTAGTGTATTTCTACTGGGCTGTGGCTCACCCTATATGGGAATATCATTTTCAGGTACAGGTAGCATGCCACCTCCAGGACATAGCTTGGGAGGCTAGAGGCGGATAGAACTTTTATTGTCTTATTTCCTTTTGTTGTATTACATGTAAATTCAAGCCAAGGGCTTAATGTGTAATCGAGTTAGTACTCTCTTTTGTAACCAAGTGTTAACTTGGAAAGCTGTAGCCTGTAGGGCATTTGCTTTTTGTTGTCAAACATGTATACTTTTGTAATGAAGTACTCTGATGAATTGAAGAAATATGGATCTTTTGTATATAAATGTATGTTTATATTGAATGGGCTAATGTTATTATTTTGAGGGCGTTACAACTTGGTATCAGAGCGTACCGGGTTCGAATACTTTGGGTACGTGGGAAGTGATTAGGATCACAATGGGTTTGTCTCGCTTGATAGGACTTAGATGTAGTGTCATATATGCTATGTGCTTAATTGATAACATGCTTATGTGAGACTATTGTGGGTATGGAATGTAGTTTCTAGGATGTTGATTGGACCTTGGGTTTCTGGGAGTCCGTTGGAAAAGCTACTTGATCAATCCTATTTCTAACCGGAATCTCTAAGTACGCCTCGGGACTATCATTATCCGGAAATGAAATTCGTAAATGCTATGTGTTTATGTTGCTTACGTGGAGTGAATTACAGTTGTCCATGCATTAGGAACGAGGGTGTTATAGCTTCGGCAACATTTGTGAATGTGCTAATAGTCTTGGTTACCTTTATTAGGATGTCAGTGACAAGGGCGCGGTAGGCGTGGCAGGCGTGGTAGGCAGGAGATGCCTTTACCGGAGGAGGTTCCGGCAGTGTAGGAGGGAGTTGGTCAGGCCAATGTGGCCGAGCCAGCGGGTCAGCAGGCTATGAGTGCCTTGGCACGAGAGATAGCAGGAGCTTTGGGTGTTCTTAGAGCTGGGAATCAGGCAGCTGAGACAGGGCTTCTTTCTGAAGAGGGAATTCTTCCGGTCTAACCCGGATTGAGTTTGTTGGGGATCCAAAGGAGGCCACTGAAGGCTGACGAGTGGTTGGAACAAATGAGTAAGACGTTCGAGATGCTTGGCATCGAGGACGGGGGCACTAGGTTGAAAGTGACCTTGGCATCCTTCCAGCTGAAGGGAGATGCGGGTCAATGGTGGAAGTACGAGAAGGCTCGTGTCGGTGGTACATGGGAGGCGTTTGTGAATGCTTTCCAGGAGAGGTTCTTATCTGCAGTGGCTAGGGAGAAGCTGAGGGATCAGTTTAGCCGGCTTAATCAGCAGGGTATGTCTGTGGCAGAGTTTGAGGCCACTTTTACTAGTTTATCCAGGTTTGCGCCTGAGTTGGTGGCGTCCGAAGAACGCCGTTGCTATGAGTTTGAGCGGAAGTTGAGGCGGGGCGTCAAGTTGAGGGTTGGTGGGTCTTACATCCGAGAGTATAGACATTTAGTGGATGCTGCAGCTCATATGGAGGTTATGATGCAGGAGGAGGACGAGGAGAAACATAGAGGCTCCAAGAGGGGCCAGGAGGGTTAGGGTGATGGCAGGAGACATAGGGGTTACAACCCTTAGCAATCTCAGGGTGGAGTTGCTAGATCGACCTTTCCGGTGCCGAGTGCAATCTCTAGCACCGATCTGCTCCGATCATGACCGCTGCCTCCACAGCGGATTCCAATCCCTCCACGGTGGTGATTAAGTCGCTCACCACTGCTCCTGTCACGACTCTGTGGTGGCAACACGATTGAAGACTCTGGAGCGACAAAGGATGCTAATCGACCGACGATGTTGGAGTCTGACGGCTCGACCGATGACGGAATAGAGGGTTAGGGTTTCGTACCAATCCATTCCTTCCGGTCTGCCCCCTCCTTAGTCTACATCTCTCTAAATATATATATATATATTTTGATCGGCGAAAGTCAATAGTTAGTTGTTAGATTAACACATTCGGGAAGTTAAAACTCATACCCATACACCTTGCAAAAAAATCTTGCCCTCATATTCCACTTCTAGGAGTGGAACCCAAGACATCTCCTTAGGAGAGACTTGGTGACCAAAAGACTAACCAACTAGGCTAAAGCCCCTTGGTTCTCTCTCTCTCTCTCTCTCTCTCTCTATATATATATATATATATATTTTTTGTGTTTGTGTTTGATACATAAATGAGATCTTAGTTTTTGATTTGTTTGTTCTTTGATAAGTTGAATCTCCCTCTCTTTGTTCAAGTTTTTTTTTTTTTTTTTTTTTTTTTTTTTTTTTTTTTTTTTTTTTTTTTTTGTGTGTGTGTGTGTGTGTGATTGTGTTACTAGATTTGCAACTCCAAATGTGGTTCTTTTTTTTTTTTGGTTCTTTGATCTTTCAACATATTAACTGTAATGCGATTCGTAACCTCTATGTTTCTTGAATGATTTTCAAATTTCAATCGGAATGTGTTTGGTAGTTCTTGAAGGTGCTATTGTAATTAGTTCGCTTCTGATTGAAGCACTGGTTTATTGCATTTTGATTTTGGTTTTGAGTCGTATGAAGTTCAATGTGAATTTCAATCACAAAGATTTAAATTTCAACAAATAAAAAAAATATCAAATGACTTTTCATAGATAAAAAAATAAGCAGATAGAAAAAAATAGATAGAAATTGAACAGATAAAAAATTTGGTGGTGGCCATTGTTGAGAAGGGTTAAGAAAGAGAGTGAGAGAAGGAGAGAGAAAGAGAGAAAGATTTCAACAGATTAAAAAAATTTAAACAGATAAAAATAATTCAACAGATTAAAAAAATTCACAGAGGGTTAGGGTTTCGCACTTGCTCATTCCTTCTGGTCTGCTCTCTTCTTAGTCTCCATCTCTCTCTGAATCTATCTATATATATATATTTTGATCAACGAAAGTCAATAGTTAGTTGTTAGATTAGCACATTGGGGGAGTTGAAACTCACACTCATATCCCTTGCAAGAAAATCTTGCCTTTTTATTCCACTCCTAGGAGTGAAACCCAAGACCTCCCTTTATGAGAGACTTTGTGGCCAAAAGACTAGCCAACTAAGCTAAAGCCCCTTGGTTATCTGTTTGTGTATATGTCTGTCTATATATATATATCTGTTGTGTTTACGTTTGTGATTCGTACTTAAATGAGATCTTGGTTTTTGATCTGTTTGTTCTTTGATATGTTGAATCTCTCTCTTTTTGTTCAAGTTTGTTTGTTTGTTTTTTTTTTTTTTTTTTTTTTGTTTTTTTTTTTTTTTTTTTTGTTAGATCTGCAACTTCAAATCTGGTTCTGTTTTTTTTTTTTTTGGTTCTTTGATCTTTTTAACAAATTAAATTAACTTTAATGTAATTTGTAACCTCTATGTTTCTCGAATGATTTTCAAATTTCAGTCGAAATGTGTTTGGTAGTTCTTGAAGGTGTTATTGTAATTAGTTCACTTCTGATTGAAGTTTTGGTTTATTGCATTTTGATTTTGGTTTTGAGTCGCATGAAGTTTAATGTGAATTTCAATCACAATCATTTAAATTTCAATATATAAAAAAAATATCAAATGACTTTTCACAGATAAAAAAATAAACAGATAGAAAAAATAGATAGGAATTGAACAGATAAAAATTTTTGGAGGTGGCCATTGTTGAGAAGAGTTAAGAGAGAGAGAGAAGTAAAGATTTTCAACAGATTAAAAAAATTTCAACGGATAAAAAATTTGAATAGGTAAAACAAATTCAACAAATTAAAAAAATTCACAGAGGGTTAGGGTTTCGTACCAGTCCATTCCTTTTAGTCTGCCTCTTCCTTAGTCTCCATCTTTCTCTGAATCTCTCTCTGTATGTATATTTTTATCAGCGAAATTCAATAATTAGTTGTTAGATTAGTACCTTGGGGGAGTTGAAACCCACACCAATACACTTTGTAAGAAAATCTTGTCTTTCAATTCCACTCCTAGGAGTGGAACCCAAGACCTCTCCTTAGGAGAGACTTCGTGGCCAAAAGACTAGCCAACTAGGCTAAAGCCCATTAGCTCTCTCTCTCTCTCTCTCTCTCTCTCTCTTTATATATATATATATGTTGTGTTTGTTTTTGTGTTTGTGTTTGGTACTTAAATGAGATCTTGGTCTTTGATATGTTGAATCTCTCTCTATTTGTTAAAATTTGTTTGTGATTTTGTGATTGTGTTATTAGATCTGCAACTCCAAATCTAGTTCTTTTTTTTTTTTTTTTTTTCTTTGATCTTTTCAACAGATTAACTATAATGCGATTCGTAACCTCTATGTTTCTCGAATGATTTTCAAATTTCTTTCAACATATTAACTGTAATGCGATTCGTAACCTCTATGTTTCTTGAATGATTTTCAAATTTCAATCGGAATGTGTTTGGTAGTTCTTGAAGGTGCTATTGTAATTAGTTCGCTTCTGATTGAAGCACTGGTTTATTGCATTTTGATTTTGGTTTTGAGTCGCATGAAGTTCAATGTGAATTTCAATCACAAAGATTTAAATTTCAACAGATAAAAAAAATATCAAATGACTTTTCATAAATAAAAAAATAAACAAATAGAAAAAAAAAATTGATAGGAATAGAACAGATAAAATTTTTTGATGGTGGCCATTGTTGAGAAGGGTTAAGAGAAAGAGAGAGATAGAGAGAGAAGCAAAGATTTCAACATATTCAGAAATTTTCAACAAATAAAAAATTTGAATAGATAAAAAAAATTCAACAGATTAAAATTTTTGAATAGATAGGAATTTGAACAGATAACAAATTTCAGCAAATAAAAATAATTTCAACAAATAGTCAACGAAAAGTCAAATAGATAAAAAAAGTCAAAGGATAAAATTGAAAACAAAACGTTTTCTAGGATTTCTTATCAAACTATTTCACAAAGTTTGGACCTCTCATTAAAAAAACAATAAAAAAAAAAAAAAAAATCTATTGGACCTAGTGCCTTATACCCTCCTTATATTGGATTTATCACTAATTCACCCTAAAATCAATACTGTTTTATTTAAAAAAAAAAAACATTTGACAGTCCATATTATCATTATAAATTGTACTTAAAAAAAATTACACAAAACATAATTGGTGAATTACACCAACGGTCCCTATAGTTTGGGATTTGGGTCACTTTGGTTCCTAACTTTTCAATTGTGACACATTTGTCCCTGAATTTTGAATCTTATTCCAAATAAGGACCATTGAAGATACTATTGGATTTTTCAAAGGCAAATTTGTCAATTTGATAAAATATAAATTAATTTGACAAAAATAAATGTCAAAAAATTATTTTTGAATTTTTAAAAATTATTTCTACCTACTAAAAATAAAATTATATAAAATTGATAAATCTTTTAGACATTTATTTATTTTTACCAAATTAATTTTTATTATATATTTGGATGATGATCATGTAAAATTAATTTTTAAAAATTAATTATGTAATTTTTATTAATTTTTATCAATTTTACATAATTTTATTTTTTGATGGGTAGAAATAATTTTTAAAAATTTTAAAATATTTTTTTGACATTTATTTTGTCAAATTAGTTTATATTTTATCAAATTGATGATTTTTCCATTGAAATTAAGCAATGGTATGTTCAATTCTCCCTATTTAAAACAAAATTTAAAATTTAGGTTAAATGTGTCACAACTGAAAAGTCAAAGACTAAAGTGACATGAGTTCCAAACTATAGGAGCTATTAGTGTAATTTGTCCAAACATAATTTGTTAAAATTGAAATTAACAGTGACCAATGAGATCTTCCTAACTCTCAATTTTTGACATATAATATTGTCATAATTTGTTGATTTGGTGAATTTATATTTTAATTTAATTATTTTAATAGTATTGACTGATTTAATCTTATTTAATAATATAAATCTAATAAAAAATATATGATCTAACTAGTGTCTGAATCGTTCCCAAAATGAAAAACTAGTGTCTGAATCTCATCTATTTAGAAATGGAGAATTTGACGACCGGAGCTCTTGAAGCTTCTGGAGATCCTAAGAACTTCTCTGTACTCAATTGTATCGATCTTTCAAGCCCTGAAATTCTTCACTCTTTTTCTTTACTCAAACAGGTACTCTCTCTCTCTCTCTCTGTAAATATTTGGTTTTTTGATCGATTGATGTATTTCGATTATATATGGATCGATTGATGTAACTAGAACTTTCTTTATAGTTCCAAAATTAGAGTTATTTAATATATGGATCGATTGATGTTTGTGCCTTGTATATTTATTTATTTTTTGCTTTGCCACATCAGAGCTCTAGATTTAGAGCTCTGTATCATTTCCCTTAATATTTTTATGTGATTGTTCTCTGTTCATTTTTGAAACAACGGATCAAATTGTAACTTGATTCAAAGTCTAGGGAAGGTCCGGGGTAAAGTGAGATTGAATGTAAAGTTTAGGGGTACAAAGTGTAATTTACTCTTATGCCACTATTTGTTTGGATGATGGGAAATCAAAGTAAAATTTCAGAATTTTTATAGGTTTTGAACAATAGAAAAAAAAATAAAAATAGAAAGACTTATTTTAACCAAACCAAATAGTTGTAATGGACCCAAAAAAAAAAAAAAGGATGTTAAATTTGACTTTTGATCAACCTATTGAATCAAATATTGAAATCCCATTTTATGAATTGAATTTGGGAAAAAATGTCATTTTTTATGCATCTCTTTTAAACTTCACATTTACAAAAATTAGTCAATTTTATGTGCTGTGGAATGTGGATGATCAAGAGCTTTTGATTGCAATCTCATTAGGTTTGTTAGTATTTTTTTGGAAGGGTAAGTCATAAATTTTATACCAAAAAATTAAATATTATAGTGAAGCTCATTACATGCCTAAAACGCAACACACCCTTAAAGAGAGGGACAACACTCCTAGCAACTAATGCACAACATAATCTACTGAGTAGATCATAAGTTCAGAGCTAGAATACAACACTTGGACAAAATATTTGTTATATAATGCACTGTCCAATCACTCATTTACTCAAATAAAACTAGCCAAGGTTTTACAAAACCATCCCATGGTTTTGCTAGCACTTAGCACAGCTAACATAGCAGCAGCGCAACAACGGCTCATCAGAGCTTTGGCATTGCATAGTTGACATCTTCTTTTGCAAAAACCTCCGACGAATAAGACACTATAAAAAATCCCTCTCCTCACTGAAAAAAGCCATAACCAAAGTACACTAGAAACATCCACCATTGCTTCAACGGTTAAAAGTTGTCGCTGGTCTGTCATGTCCCAGCCCCCAAACTAGAGCATGGTTCACCTGCTACTAACTCCAACCATTGTCACTCAGGTAGAAAATCTCAATATAGCTCAAGTTACAGCAGATCTCCAAAGACCTAACACCACCGGAAGGGTTTAGTAGCCCAGAAATGAAGTTGCAATCAACACTACCACCCATTTTTCATCTCATCCAAGCACCATATTGAACTATGATGGTGCCACACATGATATGCTACTATAAATAGCCTCAACACCATAAATTAGGAGAACATGATGAAGGTAGATGTAGGAATCACTGACTATCAACTCAACAAACAATCCTCTAGGAACTATATACCCTATCTCCAGCCATGAAGAGATCCAAAAGAGAAGGGATAACAAAAAAACAAAACACCGTAAAAAGATAGATCTAAAATTCTAAGGGTAAACATAAAAACAATACCTCCCAAAAGATATTCAATGAACCTCAAGGGGAGGAGCAGTGGGTTCTCTAAGGGATAAGATAAGCTTGAAAACATCCCTCTTCTCCCATGGTGAGGGACCTTGGGAGAACTCTAGAGAGAGAAGCCTTCCTCCTTATTATGTTTGTTAGTATTTAGTTGCTTAATTGTGTTACTCTTTCTTTGTATGAGTTAGTTATTGAACTAAATTACCATATTGTTTTATTTTAATCTCTCTCTCTCTCTCTCTCTCACCCCGTTTTTTGTTAATTGGTTCTTGTATCCTGGTCTATCCTTTGCTTCCTCTCTTTTGTACAAGCATGTTTGAATTCTAGGTTTGTCTATGTGATCCATCATGGAATTGGCCAGGAATTTATGGACGAGGTTTTTTACCAAAGTGAAAGTTTTTTTGATCTATCAGCAAGTGAGAAAATGAAGATTCTTAGGAACAAGCAACATCGAGGTTACACTCCCTTATTTGATGAACATTTGGATCCTGTCAATCAAATAAATGGTTTGTTCTGCCATTTTTCTAATATTACTCAACTTTTTAACAATAAGCACAAAAGTTAATATTGGATCAATATAATTCTTGTTTTAATACAAGTTGACATCTATTGTATAGCTTGGTATGTGCATGACATGCACACATATGTATATACTGTGCTTGTATGATCATGTGTGTCTAGAAGGGGCTTCAGTGCTAGGAAAATAAGACTTTTGCCTAACATCCATACACAATAAGAGGCCACACTTTTATAGTTTTAATATGATAAATATAAATTTGCAATCACACTAACTGTTAAAAAAGTAGGAATAGCTGTCTTAATCATGAATGTTTTGTAAAAGATGATATCGATGGTTTAAATTTGTTTTGGGAATTGAAAGTTTTAAATTAAGTATTGCTAGCTGAAGGGAGCACTTCAAATTGATATACTGGATAATTTAAAAAAAACTTAAATTTTCCAAATGCATCCATGATTATAGAATATTATTATATTGACAATATCTATAGCAATTGCATTGCAATAAAAACAAAAATAAAAATAAATTAAAATTGATAAAGTTCTACCTAAGATTGATCAAGTCATAAGAAACATTATCAATTAAAAATGACATGCTAGAAATACTTGAACGTAATTAGTGATTTTGCATTTGAACAGAAAATAAAAATATATTTCAAATATAAATCTTAAAAAGGCCTCATTTATGATTTTAACGCCTTAGGCCTCTAACAAACTTGAGCCTATATGTGTTTATATGCTTGCTTGTTTACATCGTTGCCTTCCTACTTTGAGATGCCACCCACATTGTTTTATTTTTTATATTGCCCCATTCTTTTCTTCTTCCAATTGATCTATTTTTCTTGATTTATGGTTGTTTAAATTTAAACTAATTATAACAGAAAGATCCATGTTTCATAAAAAATAAAAAATATTGATTATCCTATTTTATGGATATAGGAGATTATAAGGAGGGATATTACATTGGAATAGAAGTACCTGAAAACAATCCTGACATAGAAAAGCCATTATATGGACCAAATGTCTGGCCCACTGCTGGTAAGTTACAAAATTCGTTCAAGTCTTAAAAGTCGAAGTATGAGTATAGCGATCCCGGGTTTACCCCTGTTGTACAGTGATCCGGGCATGTGTCCGTGGATGATAGTAGTTGATTATTACCTGGTGTACATCCTTTCTTACTTTGTATTTGGGTTATAGGATGTGTTGGGCAGGTTTGTTACAGGTTGGTTGAGTTTAGAAACCAAAACTAGTTGCCCAGATTTTGACCTGTCCGCTCGAGCGGGGGTTTTGGCGCTCGAGCGGGAATTGCACCCATCCAGTATTTCCTGTGCTGTGTTGGACGCTCGAGCGTGGTATTGGCATATATGTACGTGTGTGAGGTAAGACTAATATAAATATGACGTCACATGTGTGTACACAAAGTTTTAAATTTTTGTCTCATGTATGTCTGCACGGCTCAATGGACTATATATGTTTTATATTTGCTTCCATAGCCCCTTTTATGTGTTATTCTGTTCAAAGGCCTTTGCTAATCCAAAGGCTTCGCTCGAGCGAGCGTGTTTTATATCAGCGGACAGTAGCGTTTTTGAACATCACTTTTTCACTTTATTTTTCTTTCAAACCCTTGATCCGAGACACACTCTCTCTAAACTTACACTCTCTCTAAAAATTGATCTCCCTAGGATGTGAATCTAGCCTAGGGCCTTTGTTAAAAAGATAGAGGGTGTTGAGAGCTTTGTTTTAATCTGAAAAAGTTTGGATTTGGGACACATTGATCTTTGAGTCTTCATCCCCTTTTTGGCTCAAACTTCGAGGTAGGGATATCCTACTCCTCTCTATGGATTTTGTCTTTAAATTTTAGTATTTTGAGATGTTGGCGTTGGTTTGGTAATTTGGTAAAAATTTGGGGCTTTTGTGTAAATTTACAAAGGTTGGGGTTTTAGCTAAATAAAGCCTAGATGCATGTTTGGCATAGAAAAAGTGAAATTAATGATAACACATTAATGAAAATGGAACCTAAGGGTTGTAATGTTAATTACGGAAAATGCCCTAATTACATTGATTGATTAATTTGTATAATTAATTGTTGGAAATGTGGAAATTGAAAAGGGAAGAGGTTAAAGGGTGTAGTTGGATTATTTATCACTCACCTAGTTGGAAATGTTGATTATATATCCATTGTTGCATTTATTTTCTGTATAGAAATAACTGCTTTGGGCTATCGGTGGAGGATAGTCTTGATTGTTGTAGACAATGCATGATGATTAGGCAAACTGAAACTAATCACTGGAATGTGTCATTGAGTATGACGGTTGAAAGAATACATTAAATTTATGTATTGTGTGATGATGTGTATAATTATTGTTTATATGCATTGTGTCGTGTTGGAGGAGATAGGGGATGTACTCCACGGTTTAGGGGATGATAGGGGATGGACCTCTAAACCGGATGTTGTTGGGAGAAGATAGGGGATGGATTTCATAGATAGAGCTCATATGCTTATCTAGTAATGTGTTGACATAGCTCATATGCTTGTCTTTAGAAGTGTGATGGTGCTCATATGCATATCTGTGGAATTGATGATATAGCTTATATGCTTATTTGTTGGTTTGTGATTGTAACGCCCTCAAAATAACAACATTAGCTCTGATACCAAGTTGTAACGCCCTCAAAATAATAACATTAAACCCATCAAGTAAGACATGCATCTATATATAAACCAACCACATTCTTTTATTCATTAGAGTTCCATTACATAAGTATTACACGTTGACATCATAACAAAATGCCCTACGGGCTTACAGCTTTCCAAGTTAACACTTGGTTACAATAAAAGAGTACTAACTCGTTTACACATTAAGCCCTTGGCTTGAATATACATGTAATACAACAAGAAACTAAACAACAAAAGTCTGCCCACCTCTAGCCTCCCAAGCTACGTCCTTGGAGGTGGCATGCTACATGTACCTGAAAATGATATTCCCATATAGAGTGAGCCACAGCCCAGTAGAAATACACTAAACCAAATATGAACAATGACTAAAAGATTAGCAGTTGATAGA
>NW_021024692.1:85366-112952 GCF_004153795.1 Camellia sinensis
GGTCAAGCTTCCTCAAGAAGCTTGACCAAAGGGTTTAACCTTCTAGAAGGAAAAAGGGTGCAAAGGTTCAAAACAGCCACACCCGTGCATGGGGGGCAGGGTCCGTGCATTCCAGCTGGCACAGCTGGTATGCATTATGCCTAAAAAAGGCAAAAAGGTGGTATCAACCAGAAAAGGAGGCCATCGGCCAAACAGATGGTCAGCCGACCACACCAAATGCTGACCAGCCAATGGTATATTTCACCAACGGCCGGTAGCAAGAAGACACGGCCGGTGGCCTCAAGCCAGGGCCGGTGAGTGTCAGGGGTAGCTAACAAGCTACTCTCTACCCTCAGGTGCAAAAACAAACAAGTCCTTGGTGTAAAACCAAGCACAGAACAAGCAAGTCGAGAGATCCTGAAGCAAGGCGCGTAGCCAAGACCTCCGGGAACTCAAAACAAACGCGAACATGGATGATCACCGAGTGTTCAAGCAGTGACGTCCAAGTCTTGAGGACGGTCAAAAATGGGGTGTCTACAACATGTCAAATGTAACTAACAATCCCACAAATTTCATATCTTTATAGTGAGATTACTTATACTTGCATGTCAATAATAATAACATCATTGTTACATTTAAAATTTTCATAGATAATATGGTTTATAGTAGTCTCTTCATTTTCAATCAAAACAACCATTATTATTTTCATAATTTTTAAAATGTCGTTGACATTTCACTCTAATAATATTTTTGTAATTCTTTTTATTTAAAATACTTTCTTTATATTTGCCATAAAAAAAAAAAATCACAAAATTCAGGGGGGGCACGTGACCTCCCTGGGCCTTACGTGGCTCCGCCACTACTAGGGATGCTAATGGCAAGCCTTACTTTGTATTATTTGCCTGAATGGATCACAAAAAAAGAAAGAAAAAAAAAGGCCATCAAAATCAGTTTTGAGTATCCATCTCAGATGTATTAAGGATATAACACCAAAAAACTAGAAGTATAAAGTAATAGAACTTGGCTAGGTACATAGACTTTGCCATTGTATTCCACAGGGTCAAATGGACTTCCACTGGCAAAAATTGCACGTCTCTTTTTTCAGAATAGAGAATTTTATCAGTTTTGTATTGAATCCAATCAGACATTACCTTGCATTAAAGCATCAAATTATAGGATAATAAAAAATGCATAATTTATTTTTACAGTGTAAGCTTCTCCAGCTGTGCACTTAGATTGGGAGGTTGGGTTGGAGAGAGCCATAATGAGAGGTTTCTGCATGCCATTCATTTAGAGTCTTATTGTAATATTTTGGAGAGAGAGAGAGAGAGAGAGAGAGTGAGAGAGAGTACCTCATTGAAGGAGGCCATGGCCTCAATCACCTCTTTTGTGAATGTTCTTCCCACTCTAGATGAACCAATTAGAACCGTCGGCTTGATAGCCTGATGACATTTGAAAATGAAATAGAGACCAACAATCTCTGAAAACTACCTTCTTATAATAAAATATAGACATAATGGGAATGCATCAAACCTTCACAGCATCTAAAAGATCCTTGATGGGTTCATGTTCGTGAGCCCAAGGTTTCTTGAAGTGTTAAAGGGAATTCTTATGAGAACTAATGATTAATCCTTGCAAGAGAAATCACATGCTTTTTGATTAATGCAAGACCCACAAGTGCCGAAAAGGGTAAAAATGGAAAAGAAAATAAAAGTATGAACAGTCGTGATCAACTAAATATCCATTATTCAGCAAGGAACCTTCACTAAACTTTTCACTATCTTCGAGTCCACAAGCTAGCTCTTATGCGTCTCTTCCAAAGGAGGTTTGGTCTATTGGTCTATAATAGATGAACAAAAGAAGAGAATCGCCAAGCAACCACATGAAGGGTTGCTCTAGACATACTTTAAGAAACAACCTGAAGACAAAGTCAACATGGGAGTAAATGATTACCTATTTTGGCATCTCAAGAGCTATAAGTTCTGCTATTCCAGTTCCAGCCTACAATTCAGGGGACTAGAGTGAGATACATAAAAAGAAATTTGATTATGCATTCTTCTGTTGATGGCCGATGCTTGATGATCTAGAAGCAGGCTGCTGGAAAGGGATGACACAATAAAAACTTAAAAATTAAAACTGCCCAACCAAAAAGATCCTCCCTCTCTATCTATCTCTCCTTCTCTCTCTCTCTTTTTTTTTGGGGGGAGGGGGGGTGCTAAAAAACAATTAGAATGAACTAGTCCTCAATATGAGTAAGAGAGGGAATTCTTCTACAGGAGCGTGTAGAGAGAAAATAGGTCTACAGTGTGAATACATAAATAGGTTTCCACTAAAGTCATTGGATGCCCAATATTTCGGTAATTATTTAGTAATCCCGGAGTATAGATATGTGATATTCTATAGTATTGCGATTGATGGATAAAATGAATAGGTAGGGTATTGTGTTAGGTGATTGAAGAATGTGAGGGGCATATTAAATAATGATTGGTTAAGGAGTACAGATATGTGATACTCCGAAAATATTGAATAATTTCCCCAATATGTTGACCTACGCTTTTCCATGCTCCATATATTTAGTTTTTGAGACTGCCAAAATATAGATGAGATGAAAGAGGTAAAGCAGCAATTAGATTCTTACTTCCCCAGCACTAAAAAATAAAAATGTGTGCTCAGCCAAGGTACCGCCAAGCAACTTCAGTGTTGCAATAAGACCTGCAAGAACACAGGATTCCAAATAGTCAGTAACTAGATCCACCACCATGTATTGAAGACAAGATGAGTAGAATCATATTTCTCTAGCAGCTCAAAAGCATTGTGGTTTGCAAAATCTTCAGATTGTAAAGTGATGGTAAGAAATCAAACCAATATTAGAACTGCATTAGCATGATCAAACTTTGAAAATATTCAAACTAAAGCTGCAATCCAAACATGGTATAAATTTTTTTCTTAAGAATTTGTCTGGTTGAAATTAGTTTTTTTTTTTTTTTTTTTGTTGAACTGTCGGATTCATATTTTCTTCTTAGCTTGTGTGTCCAAAGAGAGATATACACACTACGACATGTAAGGGTTTTAGAGACCAAATGCTTTGGTCTCTAAAAGTGAAAATTTTGTTACAAAAGATATTTAGGGACCAATTTCCATCGTCATGAGGATAGTCACTAAAAGGTCGTCCCAAAAAGTCAAAAATAAGGCTTTTAGCGACAATTTTGAAAATGTCGTTAATAAATAGACTTTTAGGGACAAAGTAATTTGGTCTCAAACTTGTTTATTTTTTGTGACAAAAAATTTGGTCAAAAAACGATAACAATTCATCACTAATGTCTGATTTTTGTTGCCAAAAATATAATGACGACACTTTTCGCAACAAAATTATTTGGTTCCTAAAAATTAATCTTGTCCCTAAATTTTGGTATCTAAAACCTTAATTTTTTGTAGTGATAGAAGCTCCCACAACCTAATAAAGAAATACAATACTTTTGAGGGCATTTTGGTCATTGAAATGAAGGGTAAAAATGTGAATTTAAATATTTATAAGGGGGAGGCTTTATTTACACATCGCTTTTCCTCTCAAGGCAAACCATTAATTAGTTTTTTTTTTTTTACAATTTTAACCTTAGGTAAAATGACTACAAAGGACAAGCTATGATACACACCATTTGTATAATGCCATAACGGACAATAATGAATATAATACTCATCAACAATCAAAGGTGTTACTTACGTATCTTGTCTCAAGGATCCAAAATTCCTAAAACAAAAACCAAAAACCCTTCAAGAAACAACCAATATGCGTATTATTAAACATTTTGATTGGATTCAATGAAGGATTCATCTGGCAATATTGAATCGGAACAATGGAGCAAGGAAAACGTTATTTTTTCTTGTTTTTTTTTTTTGTTTTTTGTTTTTGTTTTCATTTACTTGCTGAGTGGTAAACCGTTTGTATTAGTTCTGTTATCCTAAGTTCAATAATATATCAATGTTTGACTACCTAAAACCGAACAAATTGTATTTGTTTGGTTTCATAGTGTCGAACATAATCCAATTCTTCGGTTTGTAAGTATCGAACAAACACCATTTGTTCGGTTAGAAATAGTCGAACAATTCCATTTAATTAGACTCTGTACTGCCGAACACTTACAACATTTTTTTTCCACCCTAAAATCTAAGCCAAATGAAAACTCACCTACTGAATCTCTAATGTGAAGTTCTTTTCAACTATGTTGAGCACCACCGTCTTTGATGAGAAAATTAGTGTTTTCAGCAATGGCTGTTCACCGGTTTAAAAAGAGAATGGAGGGAGAAATGGAATATCGTGGGTGAGTAAGGTGTGTGAGTGAGTGAGGGTAAAGATGGAAGTTTGTGGGTATATTGTAGTGGGTGAGGTGTGTGAGTAAGGTTAAATGTGGAGCATTGTGGTGTGTATTGAGCAAAATATGTATTTATCAAATTATTAAAGGTGTGCCTTAATAATAGTTTGCCTTGAGAGGAAAAATGGTGTGTAAATAGAGCCTCCCTTTATAAGGGGAATTCTATATCCGCACACCTATTTACCTCAGTGCAGACAATTAAGGGAAATTCTATTTCCATACACCAAATTTTCTTACTCCACACACTTAATGAATTTTTTTCAGAATCACAATTTTATCATTTAACAAAATTACCATCTCACCCACATAGCTCACAATTTCTCCATACACATCTCACTCACCACCATCTCACCAGCCACTTCACTGTCGACCGCCGCTAGCCGTCGCCTCCCATGCCCAAACCTCAACCATACACATCATTTCCTTTCACTTTCCCCACTCCTTTCAGTCCTTGACCTTTCCATTTCGTCTTTTTTCTTTCTCTGTAGATCGCCGGAGAAATCGCGATGGTTCAAACAACCAGTGCCAAACAGATCGTCGTCGTTCGGATATCAATCGCTGAACCAATTGAGTATGTACAGATATCAACTATCAAATCTATTGGGTTTGTTCGAGCATCAACCATCGAATCTCTTTGTCTCTTTTTCTTTCTCTATTAATCGATCGATCGATCTATCGTGGTGAATGAGGGAGGTTGCATCGCGATGGAGGGGGCAGAGAGGATTGATGAGGGGGCGAAGAAGACTAGGCAAGGGGTGGGGAGGTGGATCGCAGAGGTAACGGTGACCAGTGATGATCGCGATGGAGGTGACAATGACTGACGATGATCGTGATGGAGGTGACGACATCGTGAGGGGTTGTGTGAGAATGGCCGAGAGGTGGGGAAGGGGTGGTGTTGATGTCGTCGCTGTTGCCGTCGTCGGTAGCTGGTGTAGTTAGGGTTAAGGTTTTTAGAGTGAGAAAGGATGGAATGAGAGGATGTGCACAAAGAAGGTGAGAGTATATTTGGAATGTGAAGTATGTGGACTGAGATAAAGAAGTAAAACTCAAATTACTGAATGTATAAATTGATAAAAGATGTACACAGAGATAATTTGGTGTGTGGAAATAGAATTTCCCCACACTTAAGGAAACTTTATTTTAATGACAATCATACATACCTGCCATGTTGTTACATTTGGAAAATGTACACTGAGGAGTTTAATTTTTTTTGAGTGTCCCATCGTTCGAGTGTCACATTAATACCTGTCACATTGGAATATCACACCATACCTGTCACATATTTCAAAAAAAAAAAAAAAATCTCAGTGCACAAAAAAATCTCAAAACAAGGAAGGCAATCCTGTAATACTTGATGGGCCCAGTACAATATTGTCTTGTAATTTCAAAATCTTATTAACATCGCCCAGAACTTTAGTACATATGCATAATAACAAGAATTGAGATTTCCAAACTTTTATCCATTTGGGAGAATTTTCTCACCTATGATATCTGTTTTACAATGAGGATGATTCTCTGCCAAAAGTACCTGGTTTTCAAAAGGGAAAAATCACTACAACCCACATTCAATAGGTCAAGCCGTTCAAAATACAAAATAATGTCTGGTGGAGACTTTTTAATGAACCTCTTCACAAAGCACAAAATCTTTCGATTTCTTTTGAAAGTATTTATAGAGGAAGGCAGAAGACTTGGTGTGTAAATGAACGATATTTTAATTCCATTAACCATTCCCATAATCTCTCAAAATCCTAGATATAGAGCCTCTCTCTAAAACTTACTCTCTCTACATAATCACCTAGATCCGTTGGTTTCTCTACCCTAGTGTCCTTGTTCATGTCAAATGAAATGCAAGCCAAACAAACAAACAAGGCCCAATTCCCATCATCAAGTCAAGGAACAAGGCATGCATGCAAGATGTTATGCAACCTAGGCATACGAGCTAAGGATGCAACATGGCATGGCAAGGGACTTATGCAAGCATACAAGCAAACATGAGGCAATGCAAATGGATGGCAAGATGGACTTAGACATGATTTAGGCAGCTTTAATAAGGCCCAAAACAGTGGCCATAATGCTATAACAAGGGACCAAATACACATGCACACATACACATGATTAAGGGCCAACACTTAGGCACAAATTAGACAACCCTCAAGCACACTCGAAAGTAGATATCATGGACAATTAGCATGCAACATAAGCTCTGAAAATCATGTTAATACAAGGTGCCAAACCAAGCAACAAGTCAAGCTAAACATGCAACAAATGGCCTAAGTGCTTGGAGCAAGTCAAAGGGGCTTGAAGCATGACCAAGCCAACCAAGCCTCACAAGGCTAAGGGGACCTAAAATAGGTTCAAGGCAAACCTAGATCATGCAAAGGGGGCCCCCTAGATGGCATCTAAGTGGCTTGATTCAAAGGCATGCAATATGGCCAAAACATGGGGCATGCAACACATGCTTCCAATGCATTGAAGAAGCATTCAAGGCAAACACATAGGCATGGAAATGGGACTGAAATAATATGTAGGGTGGGCCCAAATCACCAAATCGATGCAAAGATGTCATGCTACACATGCACATACTCAAGGCCAACAAGCCTTCGAGTTGAGCATTAAATGCAAGGAGTAGATGACAGTACGCTCTGGTTTGCAAGGTATATAGTCTGTAAATGGATGATGAACGGTGGAGAAATAGGGAAGAGGGCGGCGAAATATGTAGCTCACCCTCGAAGGGGCGCCAAAAATTTGAAAGCTCTCATGGGTAATCACACCCTTCATCATTACATAGCAATGCATGTCCCCCTAAGAAGACGTTGTGTTAGTGTAGTGGGATAGACCGTGTTACTTCTGGCGTGGAATTGGCATCGAACGCCTAGTGGCATGAGATTCCTACCGAGCTCCTTGAGACGTCAAGTTCACACCGTGTAGTTCATCTAGCTGGGCAAGGTATTTAGCTCGGCCATTTGTGATAATTTGGTTTATGCTGAAGCATAACAGATTAAGGGGCAATTAGGAGGGGAGTTTTGACCGTGAAAAATGGCCGACCTATGAACGTTATGGGCCGAACTCGGCCCATTGCTTTACGGTTAGCTAGATGAGATTGAAATGGATTGGATCCACCAAGGGTTAATCGAGCTCCACTACCTTGGCTGATCAAGTGTTTTACTTATAGACCGGGCTGATCTTGCAGCATTGTAATGGTCCAAGAAGATTTGGGTCATGACAGAACTGGGGCAAGTTTAACTGGCCTGGCCGTGCTGGAGTTGACCTGTTGGGCATCTCGGAGCTAGGCCAATTAATAGAAGCTGCTCAGAGTAAACAGTAACGCACCAGATGGCAAATAGCTAGGCAATAGCCGCCACGTGGCCCAATTGAAGGGCAGAGGAGGGAACCCACTGTTCATGCACGCCAATACCATTTGGTTGTTTTGTCGATACTGTTTGGCAGTATTGTCGCACACACACGTGTAAGACAAAGAGAGGCTAATACATTCACGTGCCCAGGAGAGGACGAGCAAGGTAGTGCGCACACAAACTATATAAACCGTGCAGCGCCTCCATGCAAAAAGTTTGAAATGTTTTGATACAAAGCTATCTTCTCTTTTGTCTTCTTCTCTCTATGTGAGTGCTAACTTGATCATCGGAAGGGGTTTTCCGGCAACACACTAGCCGGATAGCTCATTGTCACTGTGTTTTCAGGTACGACGACGTTGATAGGAAAAACACAAAGCTTGGACGTGAGGAGTACAGAAGCATAGAATATTTTCTCCCTGTACACTTCAGAAATATAGCATATCAGTTTGCTCTTTCCTATTCGGGATAGAAATTACAAATTTGTGTTGGAACCATTGACTTTTTTCTTGGATCTTCAGTTGACCTTGTTATACTCTTATCCACAAAGGATCTTGCATGCGTGTGGGAGTCAGACTAGGGGGATTTGGTTATCGTATTCCATAAATTTCTTAATTTATATATCGATAATGCAGAAATTGACCATCCTTTAATTTTAAACTATTCCAATATGTGAAGGTTGGCTCATCATAAGTTGTGTATAGATTATGTTACAGCCAAATGTTAGGCATCATGAAAAGTGCTTCATAAAAATGATCATGAACGAATCACCATCCTTGTATTATACTTTGTAATTTATTATACATCTAATCTAAGGGTCAAAAATCTTTTATGATCATTTTCATGAAATATTTTTCATAATACCTAACATTCTATTTGAAGGCACATTATCCGACAATGATACTCATAACTATTAGTTCACTTATTATATGAACCGACACTTGTGTGGTCAATCTTCAGTTATTCAATTCACTTTCTGTATCAAAATTCTCAATTACAATATTTGCCTCCATCTCCCGGTCATTATGTTGCACTTTTTTGTTTTTGTTTTTGTTTTTATTTTTAAATGTTGTGCTACAACAATTTTTTATTGGATCACTTGACCATGCACAAATTGCTATCAAGATTGACAACTTATTCATTAATTATATGCTAAGAGTCAACTATGTCTACATCGTTACAGATTTAGAAGGCAATGTGCCAATATGGGAGGCAATGATGGCTGATCATGAACCAGTGGTCAAGATACTAGCAGATAATGGTGCCACCATATCATCTGGCGATGTGGGTCAATTTTCATGCACTGCCACGGAGCAAAACAACTTAGAGTTGCTCAAAAAAATTCTTTATCACGGAGGGGACGTAACGCTTCCAAAGAGCAATGGATCCACTGCTCTTCATGTAGCAGTTTGTGAAGGAAACACCGAAATAGTGAAATTCCTATTAGACCAAGGAACTAATATTGACAAACCAGACATCCATGGTTGGACCCCTAGAGACCTAGCAGACCAGCAAGGACATGAAGATATAAAAACCCTTTTCCAATCCCATAAAGCGGTCAAAACACAATATTTCGTTGTCATACCAGAACAAAAACGTGAAAATAAGGTATCTGGGAGATTTACAAGTGAACCAACGATCTATCCCATGTCCCGGGATGGCTCATCAGGCGGAGTAACTGAATGGACATGGAGGCAATCCCAACCAAGGCGTAGAACCAGTAACTTTCACAATTCCTTATTTGGGATTATGTCAGCAGCCAATGGAGGGAACAACAATGACTTGCTTTCATCTATAGATCAGACTAAATGTGCTGAGACTGATAGAGATTGTCCTATAAGAGTGACCGTTAGTTGCCTGGAAAAGGGAGATGTTAAAGGAAAGCTTGTGCTACTTCCACAGAGTTTTCAAGAGCTACTTGAGATTGGTGCTAAAAAATTTTGTTTGTTGGCTAGTAAAGTTCTAACCAAGGATGGAGCTGAAATTGACGATATAGAGTTGATTAGAGATGGTGATCATCTTGTATTTGTTAGTGCTGGTGAGATGGGAGAACCTAATTGCCAAAATGGTGGGGTTTTGAGTTGAAAATGGTGCGTGGATGCATCAATAATTTTCTCTTAGCTCTACAAACCCCAAAATAGAATCAGAAAACTACTGAGAATTTTTAAATATACACCCCAAATTTTAAAATTTTAGCTAGTTTCTTTTTCTTTTTTTTAAACCCTTTTTGTTAGCTCATTAAGTGATTCAATGTAAAGTTCTTGGTTTGACTTGAATTAAATGATGGTGATAGGTCAACTATTGTCACAGAAAATGTTGATATCTTGAAGGTTGATATGGTTACAACAATCGCAACTTGTTTTGCCAAGTTGTAGTTTTGGAAAAAAAATGTATTTTTTTTTTACTTCTTTAGTAAAATATTAATTTCATCGGTAAATTATATCAATGGTCCCTATATTTTATCACTTGTGTCATTTTGATTCCCATACTTTCAATTGACTCAATTTTGATCCTTAATTTTAGATTTTGCGTCAATTTAATACAATTGATAATATCGTTAGTGTATTTTAAGAAAATTTATTATTAAATTGGTTGACGTTAACTTACTGAGTTTGGTAAGTGTATAATTTTAGGCTTAAAAATATGACAAATGTCACTTATGTGCATATTTTTTAAAAAAAAAAAAAAATCAAAAAATTGGTAAAGGTTGTAACCAATTTGACCAAATTAAGAAAAAATTATAAACTTAAGGTCAAAATTGAGTCAATTAAAATTACATACACTAAAATGACACAATGATCAAAATATAGGGACTACCGTCGTAATTTGCCCTAATTTCATCTATGTAGTCCCTATAATTTTTAATTTCAATTCATAAACTCCAATTGGAGACAGCCACGACCAAATCAATAACGGTCAAAGATTCAAATCATACAAACACTTGTTCTTTTACTCACACTTTGTTAAACAATTTATAACTTACAACCAAACATACATCCCTCTTGTTTCCAAATAGTTGGTAAGAAAAATGAGTGTTTGGTTGTATTATTCAAGTTATTCAAATTTGGAAATAAAATAAGCCCACTTTAGCTTAAATTAAAGACAACAGGCTAAATAGATGAAATCAATACCTTAAAAATGAAATAGAAAAAATGATGATCATTTAAGCGACAAAAGCGAAACTAACCATTCTGAATGTCGACACTAAGTTGGAGTTTGCTGGACCCAAGTGTTTCAAGACAAAAGTCACAAATCCAGTGTTCCAAGCTTTTTTGATATCCTAAGTTACCTTAGTGTTTTATAACTAGTAAGAGTGATTAAAATGCCACAGTATTTTTTGGCTCATCACCACAACATATCTGTAATGTAGACCAAAATCTTAACATTTTGCAATTGGAAAATCTTTCTATAACAGTTAAATTCAATCACTTAGAACTAAATGCAGGAGCTTTAAGAGGTAATTAAGGGTTAGAACTTGAATAAAAAAAATGTGAATTTGAGGATAGCACTGGAATCTTTGATCTTGGCATTCCATTGTGCCCAATCACTCACTTAGATTGTGGGACATCATCCTTTGGATGAACATGCATTGACATACTATTTATCTATGAGCTACTGCATCTACTTATGCAATGTTATATAATAAAAGTGACAATTTTATTAAAAAAATAGTTGTAGCTAGGAACTATATGTTTGTTGTAATCACAAAAAACTTCTTATTCAAATAGATAAATATAAACGGTGAACTCACACTAAGAGAAGTATGTAGTTAAGCTTGTGAGGTTTGTAAAATTCTTGGCCATTCTACAAGAACATGCCCAAGCAAACCTAAGTCTCAAGCTCCTTGTAATGCCAAGTAAGAGTGGAAGCCTAAAAACCAAGGAGCTAATACAAATGAGTGAAGGTGAAAAAAGAAGAAGCTGTAAAGGTATTGCTACTCGTATTGTTAATGTTGTTCCCAGTGTACCTTCATCTTCATCAACGTATTTAACGTGGTTGCATCTTGTATACCGGAACAGGAAGCCACCTCAAAGGAAGTCAAGTAGGGTGGGTGTAAACCAAATGATGTGGTTTCAAATAGACAGATAGGAATAGGGGATGGCGGTAATCTAAAGGAGCTAGACCGTTGATCATCATGTCTTTAAAGGGGCTCCACAAAATATAGGAGATGGGATTTTCGTTGTTCCATAATCAAACTTGTCGGCAAGAGGCGAACACAAGAAGAAGCTCCTTGAGAGAATTGCACCTCTTAAATTTGCTAGAGGGAGTGCTGACCTCTCTACCAAGTTGATGCAGAGTGTTTCTCTACAGAGTTTCTAGAACTCATGGGCAAACAAGGCAAAGGCAAAAGGCACTAGTAGACGCAAGACAACACGTGCTCGTAATGGCGTGGAATTCGGTTGGGACATGGAAAATGATGTGACAACCAATATCCATCGCTTTGCCATGACTTACAATGGATTTCATGCAAATTCCAATGTTTAAGCTTTCAATTTCATGGTTTTGTTGCTTTTGGAAATAATTGATTCGCCTATAACTCTGTCTAGACAAATCCAATTGGGGGTAGGTTTTTTCCAGAATATGTATTTTTCGTTATAGTTTTTAGATTTGACCTTAACTCAAATACTTCCATTTTTGGTAATTTTCATAATTCCTTTAATTATGCTTGATTAGCAAGTATTGCCCTTTCTAGTTTAATCAGGACTTTGTTTTATTATAAATAATATTTGTAAGCCTTACGGCAAATCACTTTTGATATAATATATACACTTTTGTTGCTAGAATTCTCTTCTGCTTCTTATAATTACAGTGATCTTCGAATTCAACAGATTCTAGTAGAGTTGTAGCTTTTGTTGCTATGTGATTCTGCTATTGTTCACATTCTATGCTGCGCCACAAGTTTAAAAGTGGAAAATTCACCATTGCCACCATATTACCAATTCCACTACCACCATGACTACAACCACCATCATCGCCAACCACAACCACCGTCATCGCCGTTGCTACCACCACCTCCACCACATCACTATCACTACCACTAGTATCACCACTAATGCAACCATTAGTACATAAGTTTCAAGAACGCAACCAAACATAGATAAGTATAAGTTTTCTGTATAAAAAAAAAACAAAATACTATTAGAAAATGTTTTTCATCGAAACGAACAAAGTGTACATACCCTTGCAATTTTTATAATATTTAGTGACTGGATTTTGGTGATGGGGTTTGCACTAGTCCCACTTGCATGTTCCATAGCATGGGCTGGTGCATGCTCACAGGAGTACATGCACATGTATTACTGCTAAGCATAAAGTAATGGCTTTAATTAGAGTCTTGCCTACTAGAGACATTCATCACTGAAGCTTGCTCATCTAAACTTCAACTTTCCTCTGTTGGTCGTCAACTCGTCCAATATCTCTGCATCACTGCTTTCAAATTCATGGTTTTCATTCCCTGTAAGAGGCTTGTCCCCATCCTGTACATATCAAGCATAGCTAATTAGCTATAAAACTAAACTGATGTTCACATAAGTTTCAGAACTAAAATGGTATGAAACACATAACTAATGATACAATTCAAATTTCATCTGATTTGCCAAAAGAGTTGAGCCTTTGAGCAAGATGCATCAAAGAAGCATAAAACAACTGAGAATAGATTCAATATAAACTCATTTTATATATGTTGCAAATAAATACTGAATTTTACACACTAAGGAAAACTTAGTGTAATCATAGCATTCACAATACCCAATTGGTTATCATTGGCATAACAATTGATTTAGAGACAATATACCATGAATGGCATGCTTTGACTACGATTTCGATTACCGGTAATTTCCTCATACTCAGCTGCATCCAGCTCCTGAAGATACTGTGAGTGAAACAGTTTGGGAAGGAGATGCTGCCTAATGATTATGAGTAGAAAAAATGGTATGGGAAACAATATCCCAGCAATTGGTATCCATGTAATGCCAAAACATAATAGAAGATATGCAAACTGGTAGAGCGTGAACATAGCAATATAACTGAAAGGCATCAACTCGACAAACGAAGCATGATCTCCTTCCAAGACTATCTTAAATATAAATTCAGCATCAATAGGAGTGATTGCTTTCTCAAACTACCAAACTCAATGAATAACTAAACCTATAAATACTTGAGTAATAACTTACTTGTATCGCCTTTTAGGTGTAATAAAAAGTAGTAAAATTTTCTCGCAGAACTGGTTTCCAGGGAGGCTGTCAAGAGCCATGTAGGCAAAATATCCCCAAAGAACTGATGTAGGAATCATCTTGATTGTGGGCATAGCAAGTAGTGATGCTCTGACAAGAAGTGATTGTAAAAGATTGCTCACTCTTTGCTCATAAACCCGAACAGGCATGTGAACATCAATGTGTTTTTCCAGATCATTACCATCTTTGCTTCCTCCATGTTCACTTTTCATGACTGCGTCCTTCAATTTCTTCAGCTTTTTTGCTACTGCATGCTTCATTAGAAACCCAAATACTAAAGTTATAAATGTCTAAAAGTACATATACAAACAATTTTTTAATTTCTAATTTTTGGTTACTTATTTTGCGAACATCTAGAGTTGTGTCCATTTCTACGAAGATTGCTTGCATTCTGCCATAAATTTCAGAGTTGCTACCTTGTTGCTTTATGCATCCCTTGGCACTCTTTACCATCTTCTTTCTGATCAACTGCAATTGTATCGAATTCTTTAATACTCTAAACAAATTAAATTTCCAACGAAAATAAGAAAGTCCTTTTTTATTACTCAAACTAACCCGTCTCTTGAGAACAGCAAGGCTCTTTGTGTGCATGGGAGATTGTGCAAGTACGCCATTTGCAAGAGGGAGTCCAATTAATCCACAAAGCAAATGTCTGAGTTATGGTTTCAATGAAAAGAATAGCTATAGCGATCCCGGTTATCCCTTTACTGTTCTGTTATTTTCCGGATGCGGTTCCGTGGAGTTGGTAGTTGTACCTATCATGTTGTCAACCTTTAAACTCTTTTGTTTGAGCTTTAGAATGTGTTGGGCTTGTTTGTTACAGGTTGGTAGTGCTTTAGCTCCCATTGTTGTTGTCCAGTTTTTGAATGGTCCGCTCGAGCGGGATTTTCACAGTTTCAGTATTTCGTGCCTCTGCAAAACTTCTGCAGATGGGTTTTCTACGCTCGAGCTGGTTTCTTGTGCTCGAGCGGGTCGCGCTCGAGCGGGCTTGTTAGCGCTCGAGCGGGTAGTACTTCTTGGTGTAAGTTCTGGGAGGGAGTACCTAGTTTTTTGTCCTTGACGCTCGAGCGTTGTGTTCTCCGCTCGAGCGGGAGAGTCGTATATCAGTTGGCAGCTAGGCTATTTTAAATCACTTTTTACATTTCCTTCCTCTCTCTTACTTTCCCAAAATCGATTTTTGAGAGCTCCTTACTCTTAAACCTAACTTCTCTCTAGGGTTTGATCTAGTAGGAGTATTTTGCTCACCTTGAACCTTTGTAAGAAGTGTGTTGATCATTGAGGGCTACATTTTGATCCGAGAAATTTGGTGTTTGGAGCACTTCCGAGTTTAGCTCTTCTTCTCCTTGGGTTCTACATTTGAGGTAGGGATTTCTTTGTTCTTTTTTAATACTTTGTCTATAGATAGACATGTGGTAATTTCGTATTGCATGAAAATCATTTCCATGTTGGATTTGTTTGAAATCATGAGAAGGAACCTAGGGTTCGGTGTTTGAAAAATGGTTATGTTATCATTGATGGTTGTTTTGGGCTAATTGGAGTGTAAATTAGCATGTTGTAGTTGATAGAAGAAAAAGCCCTAAATTATATTTTGATTGATAAATTAAAATGGATGATAGTTAACCTATGTTAGAAATCTCTATTATTATTGTGAGTTGGGTGAAGGTGTTAATGCCTAAGGGATTAACCATGGTTGTGGAATGGGTTTGAAATGAAGATAATGGACTAATATGAGTTATGGCTTTATTATCCACGGATTTGGTTTTGCGACAACAAAAGGGACGGAGTTGGTTTTGTGAAACCAAAAGGAAACGAAACTTGTTTTGTAAAATGGGAAAAGTATTTTTGAGATACAAATGAAAATTGGATTGTTGTTTCTTGAGTGTTGAACACACACATGTGAAGGATTGTAGCTTTAACTACCATGTTAATGTTGTTGTTGGGTTTGTGGTCTCATAGTAATTGAGTCTTTAATAGATGTACTAAATATTTGCATCTAGAGGTTTTGTCCTTGGTCATCGGTGGAGGATGGCACGGTTGTGTTGAATTGTTGTGTATGCATTATACCATGGTTGATTGAACATCGTATGTGATGTAGTGTTGAGATACATTATATATGTATGCTTGCTCGGGAGGAGGTAGTTATGTGTTCATATACTTTAACTCATTGCTTGTATGTTGATGGTTTGTGTATATGTGTTATACATGTTGATTATGCCCTGTTGTGTTGGGTTGGTGGTGTTATACTTTGCGCTAAAAATCAGAGGTACCGTGACCTTCCAGCTAGCGCCTGGAGAACTGACTGCGCTGAGAATATAAGGCACCATACCCTTCCATCTAGCGCCTGGTAAACTGGCATGTTGTTGTGAGAGGTGTATCTTTGGCTTACTACGCACATAGCTAGTAGAGCAAAATTTTGTTGTTGATATTTCAGTGTGTCTGGGAATATCATGGATTGTGTCGGTTACAGTTTTGGATGGCCGAGTTGCCTCGTTGGTTTATCTTATGCATGTTGGTGAGTTGTTATCTCCCCTTTTATAATAGTGCATGTCTAGATTTGATTGTACCGGGATGAAGCCAAAATGTCATTTTTGTCTTTTGGAATGAATGAAGGAGAATGAATATTTTAGGGAGATATATGTTTTGAAAAGGCATATCTGTGTATGATAGGAAAATGGAAGAGAGTAGTGGGCTTAGTGAATTTGTTTCCTAAGGTAATGTTAATGTTATGAAAGATTGGGAACGGGGATCAATGAAAAGAAAAGAAAATTGAATCGCCTATGGCGGTGTTTGAAATGGTTGTTTTCAAGAAAAGTTCATACTTATGTATATTTTGTATAAACTGTCACATTGCTATTCTAGTACGAGATTGGGTATTCATGATCATAGCTATCTGTATGTTGTTATTGTTGAGGGCCATGTTGAGATCCCTACTGGACTATATGTTCATCCCACATTGTTGAATCTTTTTCAGGTGTTGAGCTTAATGTGCTGCAAGATTTGGATCTTCTGATTTGGTTGCCACGGGGCCTCTCTTATATGGGCAGAATGCCATATGTGTAAAAGGGTTGCACCCTTCTTCTTGATTTGTTGTTAATGATGTAAGCCCAAGGGCAATTTATTTATTATACTCATGTTGTATTTACTTGCATACAAATGAGAGCAATGTTTTTCACTTCTACGAGTGGGATATACGAGTTTATTTCCGCATGTTATCTCTAAAATGGAATTAAGTAAATGAAATTGGTAATACTCTGAGTAATAAAATGTGGGGCGTGACAATAGCCTGAATCAGTATCTATAGGGATATACAAAATCTTGAATGGAAGACAAACAGACATACAAAATCAATTAATATACCATAATTCCAAGCAATAAGATGTCATAGTGGTAAGCATATGGATTCTTGAGATTGAATTCCTTTTGTTGTGCCATTTGTGAAGCAACGCAGTGGTAAAAAAAGTAAAGACCTGCGATCATCACAGTAGGAATGAAGGCAGCAAAGATGTATACTACAGGGACCTTCCCCATATCCTGCAGTTCAAATGTGTTAAGTGCATAATTTAGTGTCTTATGCTTTGAATTGGTATTTTTATGCATACAAGTTTTATCAGCTTTCTATATTTTTTTTGGTCAAAAAATCTACTTTAGGCATATAAAGGAGTTTATATAACACATAAATATGTTTTATAGCAACCATAAGAGAGGAGAACATCTCATTCTCATAAAGCATGTGATGGTGCCAAAGAAAATTTAATTTCAGAATTATCATTTGCAAGGAACAAAATTTCATTTCTTTTCCATCGCCACAGCTAAAATATTTTTGTTTCTGAGGAAACAAAAATTAAACAGTAGTGAAATATCAAAATTCAAATGTTTCCATTGAAACGCTACGAAACCTACTGAAACAATTCCTACTAAGAATATTAAGCAATGTCTATTTTATCTACCTCTTTTTTGTCAGAAAGATGTGAGAAAAATAAAACTCTTAAAATTATTAGAGAATATGAGAATTTGTAAACAAGAAAAGGGGAAAGAGAGAGGGGAAGATTAAACAAGCACGATTAAGTCTCCTATTCTCTTTATTTGTTACCACAAGAGCAAAGTCCACCCCCCTCTTTCATTCATACGACTGCTAGAATTTTTGTTGTCACAGCATCAAATCTGTATCCCAACTAAGCCATCAACCCTTTTGTTTATCAACTTCTAATATTCATAGACCTCAACATATGCAAGTATTTTATTTTTGAGAAAACTAACATTTATATAGGTTTTAGTTTTTGTTACTAAATATCTTCAAATGTTTCCAAATTCTTTTATCATTTCCCATGTGTTTCCGAAACATTTTTGTTTCCAAGCTACCCAAAACAACATTTTTAGAACATAATACTCAAATGGTAGGTGCTTTCCTCATAAGAAGGACTGAGAAAGAAACAACCCTTGAGAAAGAAACAAAGAAAAAAATGGTTACATATTCTGACCTTGATTACCGTCCAGTGGAGCAAAGAGGCAGACTCCCAAGGATGTGGACCAAAGAGCCTCCTGGGAACTCCTGAAAGAATATTGGTAGGTACACCAAATGACATTAGTGACCATATTAGAACCATACAAGGAACCCCATAGTCTACAATGAAACTTCGTTGCCATCCTGAATTCGATAACAAAAAGTTCATGACCAGATTTTAGTTGAATGTTATCTTTGCCCAAAGATACAAAGTCAACACCACAAACATGTGTCGTACCTCCATGTCCTTGCTCCTCTACTCTTTAGAGCGGAAAAGAGTAGGCCAAAGGAGAATATGATTGCCAACAACCCATTTGTATAGAGCCACTGGAAATTATATTTTTCTACAGTTGGATCTTCAGCTTTGGGGATCCTAAATTCACTAAACAACCCCTGCCATTCAACAATGTTGTTCCAAGATTATTCTTGTAGAATTTATTAAAAAATAAAGTTTCATTTCACAAAGCAATAAACATGGCTATTGCATTAACTGAACAAACAGATACAATAGGAATTCAAGTACAAATTTCAAGGCGTATCGATGAAATAACAATGAACCTATTGAATAGATCAGAGAAGGTTGGGTTCCTCTACAAACCATTCGTGCGAAAATTTATTATAACTATAAAAAAAATTTGTTTCTATGCCTAAAAATACAGTTCCTATTTGTTAATCTAGTAAATACCTTGATAGCCTCTTGCATGAAAAGAACAGCAATCAACGTGCCAAAAAGTTTGCCTGCTATTCTTGTAAATCTACTTATAATAGTGCAAGCATTAAATGCAGCAAGGAGCAAGAGCAAGATGGCTGTCCAGACACAAACCCTGAAAGTTGTGTCAAGAAAATGGAACTACTACACAAAAAATTTAGACTAGGAAATATAGGGAGGCAGATTCATCTTTACCATCCTGCCCAAGCCAAGAACAACTCTTGTCCAAGATCTACCTTCTATTTGGTAAAATTGTACAGGTAAGTGTACATTATAACCCTGGGCTCAGCAACTCCCAATATTAACAAAGGTTGACCGCCAAATATTGAATGTATGATGCCACATATAGCAGTCGAAGCCAAAGTATCTACTGTGCTCAAGCTTCCATCTATAGAAAGGAAATAAATAACAAAAAAAATTTCAGAAAGATCCATGTCAATTGATAAATCAGATTAAGGCACCTACACTTGCACTTAGTGACCTTTACTAAATATGAAAAGAATAAGCATAATTAAAGTTCGACCTGTTTCTCTATCAAGTTGTTCTTCGAACACAATGACTGGAAGAGCAGATGCACAAAAGATATATGTGGCTGGAGACAAAATCCTGAAGTAGATGAACCTAAAATTACATTCCAATTGAAATGTTCAACATAATGAATGTAATTCTTACTCTAATAAAAACAAACAAACCATTAACTTGGTGCCTGAACAAAATGCATCACGCCAATCTTGGTTATAGCACGTTTTTCTTCCTTTAAAGTCATTAATAATCCCTCTGAATGGAGATTTCATATTCTTCATCGCTAATCGCAAAAAATCAAACGACAAATTGAGATACATGAGAATTATATGTGACCATTTAGGATATATTCTAGTGTCAATTGGAAGGAAATAGAAGTTAGAGCAATGCAGTTTGGCATTTGACACCAATGCAAAACTTCTGAAGAACACAAATAGATACCAAGCCAACAGCAAAATATACCCATGTGATTGTTGGTCCCAAATTTTTAATGCAACTGTTCTCAAATTGACCTGTTAATACAACTTGTTAAAAAAAATTTAAATAAATAATAATAAAAAAAATGATCTACAGTTGAAATAATATCACCAAAAAAGAAAGAAAAATTATTTCCTTAAAATTTCCTGATTGTTGAAATTTCTAAATTCTCCAATCCATCAATTCACAGAACAAGACATTGTTTACTAAAGCAATGCAATTGTTTCTACAAATTTGGGTAAACACCATAACTGTTCATCAACTTCCGTTTCACTTGCATAACAACAACACATATGCATGTATATGTATAATATTTGTGTATCTATGTATTGCTATGTATGCACATTATATAGATTATCTATATTGTCTACACGACTATATACAGAGTACAAACAGAGTACAACATTGAAGAAACTTTGTCACGATTTTCGTATTTCTAAAATATTTTTAGACATATTATAATTGGGTAAATTACACTTTGCATTTTATACTACTTTAGTCCTACACATGAAATCTTGACAGCCAACCCCTTACATTCTGGTTAAATCTCACTTTGGCCCCAATAGATGAAATTGTGAGAGTCAACTCCTTTCATATTTAGTTGAATCCCGCTTTGATCCCTGCGCAAATGTTAATGTCCCCTTTCTGTTACTACATTGTTTAAGTCTTTAATAGAATTCAGTCATGTGACAAGTATTTCACTACAAAATGAGAGTAAAAGAGGAAAATCATCTCAATTTCCCACCAATACACCATTTGTCCCACATGATAAATACGTAAGAGTTATATAACACAATATATGCATATATGTATATATGTTCATATGCTGAAAAATGGGATAAAGAGGCAAGATAACAGAGCTTTTGAAATTAAAATTGACAGTAGAGAAATCGAAGAGAAAGGAAATGGAATAGATGGAAACCTAACTTTATCTGTCTAATCGTTCATAGTTTGCATTTTGTTTTAGCCTAATATAGTCATAATTTAATGTAAATTTTCTTCTTTCTATTCATCTTCATTTCTCTGCTGCCTTTTTTAATTTCAAAAGCTCTATTATGTAGTCACTACTTAACCCCTGCCCCCATAGGATTAGAGTCATAACCGGCCAGTAATTGGAGATTACCAAAGGTGTTGGCTTCGTGAAACACATGGCTAGGATGCGGCGTCTGACATACATAAACACATTCAGGTACAACGGTTCAAAATACAGTCCATCCATGTACTTTGAAGCGTAATCTACTCGGTCTATTTGTTATTTAATCCCTAAATTGTTTCTTTTCGTTCCTTATTTTCCATCATTTTTATGAAATGCGAATGCACATGAAAACCACGTGAAAACCATGCAAACAGAGGCCCGGAAGTCAAGAAAATAAGAGGAAAATCAAACCGAACCTGCTCTGTTGGCGTACGTGCGGTGGCCTTGGCTACTCGTGCGAGTAGAATGCATGTGGAAACAGGGGCGAACCGGCTGCTTGTGCGGTGGCCCAGGCAGCTCAAGCAGGCTGGGTTGAAACCCAGTCCGAAAATCTGCTAAAAATGAAATTCTTCCTCTTTACAAAACCAACCTCAATGGATACAGAATAAGGCTCAAAACTCTTCAAAAAAATGTTGAGTCAAACTTTCTCAACTCAAATAAAGGCTATGGCTACAAATCAAAACTCAATGCTTCTATACAAGAACTCAAAATCATGAACTTTGAGTGTCAAATCACACTCCATGCAAATTGTGGTTGCCAAAGCTCAAATGAATGAAATCTTTCCTCAAATTTGAGGAATCATGCACAATCTCACATGTAACAACAAAAATGAGGCCATATGTGCTCAAATTTAAAGCTATTTCCTACAAGTAATTAAGGAGACAGATGTTACAATTATCTTGCATCTTCATCACAATTTTCAGCGTATGAACATATATATAGGCCTTGTTTGGGAAGTGGCCACTTTTTTGGCTATTTTAGTAGGCTATTTTAGTTTTTGTGTTGGAAAGTTGGGTCGAATTTTTTGGTTAATTGTTGTATTAAAAAATGCTTGAAATGATGTTTGAGGCTAAAATGACAAAGTTATCCCAAACCTTAGACACATTCTCGTTTTTCCAAAATTGGTCTAAAGGGGCAAAATTGTCATTTACTACATATGGTGGTAGGCTGTCAATGTGACAGTAGCTTAGGGTACTCTTTTTTTTTTTTTTTTTAATATAGGTAAGTGGCTTAGGCTATTGTTTGAGACTATTTGGCTTTTTTAGTATTTGCTGCTATTTTATCCCCAAACCTGGGTTCCCAAACATCGCCATAATGTGATTATCACGTGGGATAAATTATGTATTTATAGAAAATGAAAATGATTTTCTTTTTCCACCCTCATTTCGTAGTGACAAACTTGTCACAAGACTGGATACTACTAAAGACTTAAACAATGTAGTAATAGAAGGGGAATATTGACACTTGTATTGAGATCAAAGTTAGATTTGATGTAAAATTTAGGAGGGCAAAGTGTAATTACCCCTATTATAATTCTATGATTCTCACGTCTTAACTGTTTCAAATAATTTTCATAATTATTATGTAGAAGTCTATTTGTCACCATTTTCGTATTTCAAAAATATTTTTATACGTATTACAATTCTAGTAATAGAAGGGGAATATTGACACTTGTATTGAGATCAAAGTTAGATTTGATGTAAAATTTAGGAGTGCAAAGTGTAATTACCCCTATTATAATTCTATGATTCTCACGTCTTAACTGTTTCAAATAATTCTCATAATTATTATGTAGAAGTCTATTTGTCACCATTTTCGTATTTCAAAAATATTTTTACACGTATTATAATTCTATGATTCTCACATCTTAATTGTTTCAAATAATTTTCATAAATATTTTAAATTCCACACATGTTTATGTGCCCATATGTAGAAGTCTATTTGTCACGATTTTTGCATTTCTAAAGTACTTTTATACATATTATAATTCTATGATTCTCACATCTTAACTGTTTCAAGTAATTTTTATAATTATTTTGAATTCTACAAATGTTTGTGTTGATTTATGTGCCCACGTGTAGAAGTCTATTATTCTATTTTATCTATTATATAGAATATAATGCATGTGTATCTCAAATGATGTGAATGCTGTTATATTTTCCACAAAATGCCCATTATATCTAAAAAGATACTCTTCACTTTGAGTAAATTTCACATCACTTCTAAGTTCTAACTAAACAATTTTTTTCAACCACCAAACATCTCAAAAACTGCTAAACATTTTAGTCATATAAAAATCATCTATTTGTTTGGAGTCAAATTGCTCACTACAGAAGCTCAGGAGCCATAAAATCACAACTCTCTCTCTCTCTCTCTCTCTCTCTCTCTCTCTGTGTGTGTGTAGTAAACAACATGAACACATGACGCTTCAGGAACACCTAATAATTTTTCCTTTATGTATTTTCTCTTGTCTTGAATATAACCATGAGATTAATGTTGCTCAAAACCACTAATTTGACACGTGACAAAATGGTATTGGTTGAAGCCATCCCTAGCTGGTTGGCCAATTGTCGTTATGTATTAACCTGAGTTCATTAATCAATCTTTAATGCCCTAATCTATGTAGACTTTCATTCCTCTCTCCTCCCCTAACCAAATAAAATTACTAAAAAAAATTATCTAATATTTTTCAATTTTCTTAGTAAAAAATATCAAATAAGTCTTACATTTTTTTTTTGGTTTTCAAATAAAATTTCCATTAAAGTCCTCTTCCTCTCTTACCATTTTTCCTTTTCCCAAATTCATTGAATTAAAGGTGGATTTGGGTTTAGGTTGACTTTTTTAATAGTTCTTAAAAACCTATTTTCTTGTGAGTGGGAAGGGTCATGGGTCGGGTTTGAGGTGAGTTCGAAGGAATCGTTCTCGGCCCGTATCATTTTGGGGATGAAACAAATTGGGGATGGCAGGGATGGGGTAGGAAACAGAGCAAATTAGGGGGTAGTACAGATCAGGTTAGAGATAGGTTAATTTTGTCAGTTAAAGAATGATAATATTAATAAAAAGTTATAGATAATATGTTATATTACGAATAATGATTTATACTTGTGGTGGCGAAAAATTGAACCACCTTAACTGTGGCAGTGCTCTGGCATGAACACGGTTGAACCTCACCTGAAACACTCAAGAAAATATGAAGAATTCGGTTGGTAGACAGCTAGGGGACTCTCCGATGCTGAAGTTAGTAAACTTGAAATCAATGGAAAAAGAAAATATAAGAATAAGAGCAGTCCAAAGTGGTGGTAATTAATTGTCTACCATTTTCCTCACTTGGTATGGCTTTATATAGCCTTTAAAGTAACCGTTGGAGTTGGTTCCACTTCTCCTGCCACTCCTCATGTTCAGCACACTTTTTGTGGGATCATGTTCTACTAGCACGGATTTTTAGGAGTGGTTGGCCCATAAAGTAAGGACCAAGCTTTGACTAAGTGTGGCCCACAGGGCTACACATTCTAGACCTAGCTTTCTGGGCTAGGTCCCATGGACCTTTAGACCTGGTCCACTGGTCCTAGACCTGCATGTCTGGACCTAGACCTCTGGTCCTGGTCCCGGTCCCTTGGTTTTCTCTAGTCCTGGACCTTTGGATCTGGTCTTTTAGTCCTGAAACTGCATGTCTGGACCTGGACCTGGACCCACATATTTGGACTTCGACCTCTGGTCTTGGTACCCTAGTCTTTTATAGTCCTGGATCTCTAGATCTGGTCCTTTAGTCCTGAATCTGTTTGTCTGGACCTAGACCTCTGGTCTTATGGACCTGTTATTCTACTCTTCAGAGTGTATCTGCTCGGTTTAATGCTACTATGTGCAAATCTTGCTCGGTGTCAACACATTTTCTGCTCGAAATGAAATTCTTTATTTTTGCCTTCCATAATTGCCCTCAAACTCCGACTTCTCTAAGCCTAGTTGTAGGGGAAAGTTGGAGTTCATCCAAGGTATAGAACTATCCATAGTAGAGCGGAAAAATTCAGCTATTGATTAACAGACTTTCTTATACTTAAGCAATTTAAGTGACAGTATATAACTACAATCCAAGCTGGATTGTCTAACTTTCGTGTACTTAAGGAATTGCTAGAAATTGTGGCTAAATGAAATAACATAACTACAATCCAAGTTGGATTGTCTAACTTTCTTGTACTTTAGGGAATTGCTAGAAATTGCACCTAAGTGAAAGAACAATGACTACAATCCGAGTTGGATTGTCGAACTTTCTTGTACTTAGGGAATTGCTCAAAATTGCGCCTAAGTGAAAGAACATGACTACAATCCAAGTTGGGTTGTCTAACTTTCTTGTACTTAGGGAACTGTTGAAAATTGCGCCTAAGTAAAACAGCATCACAACAATTTGAGCTGGATTGTCTAACTTTCTTGTACTTAGAGAATTGTTGGAAATTGCGCCTAAGTGAAAGAATATAACTACAATCCGAGCTGAATTGTCTAACTTTTTTGTACTTAAGGAATTGTTGAAAATTGCGCCTAAGTGAAAGAACGTAACTATGATCCGAGCTGGATTGTCTAACTTTTTTGTACTTAGGGAATTGTTGGAAATTATGCCTAAGTGAAAGAATACGACTACAAGCTAAGCTGGATTGTCAAACTTTCTTACACTTTGGGAATTGCTAGAAATTGCACCTAAGTGAAAGAACATAACTACAGTTTGAATTGGATTGTCCAACTTTCTTCTACTTAGGAAATTGCTAAAAATTGTGCCTAAGTGAAAGAACATGACTATAATCCAAGTTGGATTGTCTAACTTTCATGTACTTAGGGAACTGTTGAAAATTAAGCCTAAGTGAAATAACATCACAACAATCTGAGCTGGATTGTCTAAATTTCTTGTGCTTAGAGAATTGCTGGAAATTGCGCCTAAGTGAAAGAATATAGCTACAATCTGAGTTGAATTGTCCAGCTTTTTTGTACTCAAGGAATTGTTAGAAATTGCGCCGAAGTGAAAGAACATAACTATAATCCGAGCTAGATTCTCTAACTTTCTTGTACTTAGGGAATTGCTGGAAATTATGCCTAAGTGAAAGAATATGACTACAATCTAAGCTGGATTGTCAAACTTTCTTATACTTTGGGAATTGCTAGAAATTGCACCTAAGTGAAAAAACATAACTACAATCCGAGCTAGATTGTCTAACTTTCTTGTACTTAGGGAATTGTTGGAAATTGCACCTAAGTGAAAGAACATAACTACAGTTTGAATTGGATTGTCCAACTTTCTTCTACTTAGGAAATTGCTAAAAATTGTGCCTAAGTGAAAGAACATGACTATAATCCAAGTTGGATTGTCTAACTTTCATGTACTTAGGGAACTGTTGAAAATTAAGCCTAAGTGAAATAACATCACAACAATCTGAGCTGGATTGTCTAAATTTCTTGTGCTTAGAGAATTGCTGGAAATTGCGCCTAAGTGAAAGAATATAGCTACAATCTGAGTTGAATTGTCCAGGTTTTTTGTACTTCAGGAATTCTTAGAAATTGCGCTGAAGTGAAAGAACATAACTATAATCCGAGCTAGATCCTCTAACTTTCTTGTACTTAGGGAATTGCTGGAAATTATGCCTAACTGAAAGAATATGACTACAATCTAAGCTGGATTGTCGAACTTTCTTATACTTTGGGAATTGCTAGAAATTGCACCTAAGTGAAAGAACATAACTACAATCTGAGCTGGATTGTCCAACTTTCTTATGCTTAGGGAATTGCTATAAATTGAACGTAACTACAATTCGAGCTGGATTGTCTAACTTTCATCCATTTGAACCAATAATTGTTCATAAATTTTCTGAGCTTCCTGTACTGGTCAATCCTAATTAATAGATCAGTTACTCATCTTGTTGGTTTCTTAGAAAGGGACTGCCATAACTTATCTTCTAGTGACAAGACATGCTTAAATGGTCTCCTAGTAGAGTAGAGAGTATTGCATGAGGCTTTGATAAATATGTTTTTGAAAGGGTGAGCGAAGCGTTCACCTCCTTAGCACGCTTGACGTTGGTCACAAAGCACTTCACATAACTCTCTGACAGTTATTACCAACAGCCAATAAACCTTTCATAAAACTTCTCAAACCATTGCCTGGTTACTTTCCTTAGGCTGGATGGGAATACCTTGCATGGCAGTAGTGACGACGATGGTCCAAGGGATCTGATCGACCATTGTAGAGCTCAAACTATGGGATGTTAAAATTTTTTGGAGGCTCCATGTGGTTAATCCTCCTATTGAAAGGAGAAGTGATCAGAGCAAGCCTTAGTTCTATTGTCCATACCACAATTCCTTCAAATGCTCTTTAGACAGGTGCTGAACTCCACTGTTCTATTTGGGTGGGTGCTTGAGTGTGCAGTTTTATTTGGACAGTTGTTGAAGCGCGTCATTCTGCTGGGATAGGTGCATGAGTAGGATGTTCTGCTAG